>JAVSCE010011286.1:0-49575 GCA_032199065.1 Smutsia gigantea
AAAAAAAAAAAAAAAAGAAGAATGTCGGAGACTGGTTTGGGGTTGTCTTTCAGTCCAGCATGTTCCTCTTCTAACAGAAGGGAAGTGCATTTGTTTTATCATCATACTCGGGAGCTAAGAGCTTCATTTTATTGATATGAATCAGACATGCCGAAGTGTAATAGATTAGCTTTGGGAAACAGGTATAGAAGTATATAGTCTACCAAGATACAGCCCTTCAGGAAGAGAAACAGAAAATGAGGTTGGATGCCAAAGATGGGCACATTTCTCTGAACAAGGAGAAGGGAGCACTCTACTGAGATTTTTGGTCTTTAATAAGGAAGCCCAGGTGAATGAAAATGTATATCAAGTATTCTCCATTTATTTCCAGCGCCAAATCTTAAAGGTAGACCACGCAAAAAGAAGCCATGCCCCCAGAGAAGAGATTCATTCAGTGGTGTTAAAGATTCCAGCAACAATTCGGATGGCAAAGCCGTTGCCAAGGTACGGTCATTCGCTCCATGGTATTCGTTGGGCGGCATCTTTTTATTTTTCCTTTTTCTCTTTATCTCTCTGCTCTTGTGTCTTGGTGGCAGGTTTCAATTCAGAATCTGACTTTGGTATTCACAGCTCTCTGTGTCTGCTCCCGCCACCTCCCCTCTCCTGGGTGTTGTGGGGGAGGGGGAAGCGTGAGCATTTTGATTAGTCAACAGAAAGACTTCCCACTTCTCAGTCTGGCCTGTTGGGTAAAGGACAGATGATTAAGCGCCCACGTCATTGAGACTGAGATTTCATAGAAGGTGACACAATGACATAGTTTACTCTGCTTATATCAAAAATAGACCAAGCTGAACCATCCCCTTTCTGAATGTGTTCATCTAAATATGCTTCAGAGATTGACACAGGATGAAATTAGAAATGGCTAGAATTAAACTTCTTAGTCTTTTTTTTTCAAAGTCACCTCTAATTTACATCAGATTAAAATAATTAAAAACAAATAGCTAAATATTTACATGTATACATATACCCATGTATACATTTATGTGTTTTTAAAGATCTCTATTAATGCAGAAGGAAAGTCCAAACCTACATTATTTTTCAGGCCCGGGCCCGTTTTGCTTAAGCATTCTTTGGAATCTTGAAAGTGCAGGCCTGAGGTATTTAGCACCATGAGGGGTGAAGTGTCACTTCATATTTCTAGACTTACCTTTTCGACTTTTGTGGGCTTGGGTCAGATTCCATGGTTCCATTTACTGGGCATTTGCAGTCAGGTGCCGGTTCTGTGCCAAAGACAGCAATAGCCCCTTGGGGACCTGAATTGAAAACCAGCTTTCAACTGACACCACATTTCCAGATCCAAGGACTAAACTTACAAAAATAGGATCGTTTTGATCAGTGGTGAATTTGAAAGATTCTGATGTAGAAAAACATGGATTTAGTTTTGTGTTGACAGTCTACTATTTTTCTGCCCTGTGCTCCACATCTCTTCCCACTGTAATGAAGCAAATCCTAAACATTCACATTCTATAAATCTTCAAGGATGCTTGTTTCATCACAAGCTCTGAGGATATTTTGGTGAGGATTTCTTCATGCTTCCAGGATTACAAAGAGTTAAAAAGAGATCAACCAGTAGAAATGTATGTTTTCTAGCTAAAAACAAATCTGTCTTTCCCTAAAGTTATTTTTGTTCTGCTTGTTTAACCTTCTCTGAGTGAGTGCACATGGGTACCAAGAATGACATTTTCTAGTAATTTGAACACCTCGGCCCTAGAACCACCTATCTAAGGCTTTGTCTTCCGTGGTCTTGAAGGATGTCAGTGGTTCCCTATGGTGTGGTTTTCAAGATACTGTAGAATGCAGCAAGAAGGCTTCAGGATCTTAACATTCAGCAGTGCTTGCACTGCCAATCTCTAATGTTGGCATGTTGCCCCATACCTCTAAGGTGACATCATGTGTTTACTCCAGCATGTTCTGTATCTGAGCCCAGCACATGAAGCTCTTTCCCATGTCACTTGGAGTCACTACCAAAGTTTGCTTCTGGAAGTTTTACAAAAACTCATTCAATTGATCCGAAAGGACACCTCCAATATTTCTCACTATGGAAGGCAGATCAGGACTTACACTAGGACCTACAAAACTGAAGAGAACGGGAGCCTTTTCTGTATTTGATGTTCTCTGACTCACCCTTCTTAGGAGAGACAGTAGTCAAGCCTGAGTCTTCTAAGTGACCCTTTCCACCACACCTCCCACCAGTGCTGCCATTCAGAATCTTGCAGGTGGACTGTCCTTCCATTTTTGGCTTCAGTGGTGCATGGATGAGTGTCATGCTACAATCAGCGACTGGGGACTGGTCTACATGTCCAGGTCTTCTGGGAGTCTTGGCTTGCAGTCCTACCACGGCTGCTTGCAGTGGATCTGACAAGAATGCTTCAACTAGAAGAGAGAGGCAAGGAGGTATGAAGTATGGTAGACTTGTCTGTTAGCACCATCAGAAAGAGATAATATCCCTACAGAATGAACAAGCCACCTCAGGACAACCATTGAAAAGGCATTTGTGTCTTAAAGTGATCTTTTCTCATTAAATGCTACAGTAGATGTCACAAGCTTGCGACCATCTGAACGTTTGCTGAACTGGAGCAACATTTCAGGGGATAATTTGGCTTTATGACCAAGACCTGTGTGACTTGTTTTCAAAAGTGCTTCCAACAGACCGTTTCTAACTCTGGATAAATCCCAGCTTCCTGCAGCTACACAGAGCAAAACCCTAAGAGTAAGAACCCAGTGTTTTTGTTGAGTGCGTGGCTGGAAAAACTAGTTGAGTAATTCACCTGTAGCCATCAAAAGTTTGTGCTATCTGAATGAGAACATGAAAACCAGCTTTGCAAGACTTTGTTTTCCAAGGGACAAAGAGTTTCATGGCTTTCTGAAGATAGCAAAAGTCACACAGGGAAAAGGTTACCAGTTCTCTGAAGATGTCTTGAATGTGTCCAACCCAAACCTTGCCATTTCCCAAGGATCATCTTATAGCAGCAGATGTGGAGCTGAAACCCATTCATATGGTGATCTAAGAGAAAAGCCTCATTCTCTAATGAAAGGCCTCCACTGACAGAAGGCGAATGATTTTTCACATCCTGTAAGCACTTCCCCCAAAGACCAGAAGTATATAACAGGTGGTTTATATTGTAAAAGGAACATAAAAAGGGAAGCCACGGTGCCAATATATTATTTCATTTAAATCACAAACATACTTCGATATTTCAGAAATACGATACTTGCATTATTTTCAGTATTTTTCATCCCATTGTTCCTCAGATCTACCCCCAGGGATTGTCTTTTCTGCTTAATGAGGAAGAAAATGAGGCTTTCTTAGTAAGTTCGTAGCCAAATTGAAGTTAGACTCTAGCTTCTTTCCTGATGTTCAGCATATCTGGCTGCCCCAGTTGAAGGCTGGAGTAGTTATACCCCAATCCAGTGAAAGGATGTGGTTAATATCACATAAGTGGTGGTTAATATCAAACAAGTGAAAAACGTTAAATGTGGATTCTTTAATTAGCACTTCCTCAATCACTTTGGAAACCCCAAAGCTCTTAGTGAACTCAACAAGTGTAAGGTGTTCAGGTTGGGAAACACAAATCTAGTAACTGTCACCATCAAAAGGTTGGGCTTTCTCCAGGTCAATGTGAAGACTAGCTCCTGTTTACTTTTTCAGTAGATTAAAATGCTGAGAATATTTCAGGTAAACGTGAAAAAATAAAGAAAGGAATTTGGCCTGGTCCTATCCAGAAACAGAGTAACTCCCTAAAGGGCTCATTTATGTTAACTGAAGAAATGCATGGAGCTGGTCCCAAAAGGAAGCCACTGTTCAGAGCCCACTGAGGTTCCAGAGTGAGTTCAGTGGGTGGGAGTATGGCTTCACCTAGAGTCCTTTCTACAAATCAGGAGTCATTCGGACCCCTGATCTGTGCACCCCCTCTGTGTTTTCCTTCGGATTCCAGGTGTTTCTGCACAGATGAGGCAGAAGGTTAAGCAGCTCTCTAGACACTGAGGGGCAAACCTTATGCTCCCTTAACAGTGGTGTTTCTGACCTAATAATATAAATAATTGGCCATTATCACTGCAAATTTAAGACTCAGCCTTTTTTATATGCAAACCTTACATCTACTCCTGTTTATACAAGAATGGGTCCTGGAGTGAGACGGACCTGAGTTTGAAACCCAGAGTCCTGCCCACACTAGCCGAATGACGTCACCTAACTTCGCTGAGCTTCAGTTTCCTCAACTGTGAAATGGGGCTAAATATCTCCCCCTTATGATTCTCATGAACATCAGGTAGAATGTTGAAGCCCAGAGCACTGTAAGTAGCTCATTGTAGGTGCTCATTGATAATGTTTTTTTGCCCTTTGCTCAGTAGACAGTAGAAGGAATGGAGCCCTTTTATGCTTTGGAAACTGCCTCGTTTTATATTTTACTTCTCCTTTAATAAATCACATTTCTAAGCTGTAGGTTTCACAGCCTAATAATAAGATATGCTTTTTAACTGGAAGTGTGCTTTGGCTGTCAATTTAATATTTTTACAAGTGTCAGTAAATTATAGTGTTTAAAACCACAAGCCCTAGAGTGAGACTCCCTGAGTTCAAATCTCAGACTTGTCACTTACTAATTTGGGCATGACCTTGTGATCTTGTATATGTTATTCATCGCCTCTGTGCCTCGGTTTCCTCATCTCCAATGCAAGAATAATAACCTGCCTCCTTAAGATTGTGAGCATGAAATGAGATAATACCTAAAAAGTGCTTAGAATAGGGCCTGGCTACATAGGAAATACTCAAAAAAGGTCAAGGGAAGCAATACAGATTAAAACTGGAATGATTTTATGATTCCAAAAAGCCATTAAATTACAGATTTCATCAAACCTTTAGACTCAAATATCTAAAATTTGGCAGTGTAAAATGATAACAACATAAAGTTTCACAAGATGTTTGCCTTAGTATGAAGTTTGAAAATATTGTAAGTAAAAATTCTACGTGGAAAAATGTTTTCATCTCATTTCCACAGCCCCTTAAAAACTAAATTCTTATCAAGAGGCCCAATTAAATAAGTTGTGTAGAGGTTTTATGTTTTCGAGGACCAGCCTAAAGATATTAAACTAGCATGTTCACTCGAGAGAAAGAGCTAAAGAAAACCCTTGCAGAGGATACACTTCCCTTTAATAAATCAGCATAGCCTTTTACATTCTTAATGCTTGGGAAGGAGAATCTGAAGGGAAAGAAAAAAAAGGGGTCAGAAATCTAAAATGGAAAACATTGTTGAATATGGGGGACATTTTTATTCACAACATTTCCCCAGCACTTGTCCTCTTCACTCCGATGTTAGATATGGAGACATAAAGAATATTGGAATGTACACATTCCCCACGGGTGCACTTGAACTCAAAGTTTGACCCTTTGTACTTCCCCGTTTTACAATTAAAATAGCTCAGCAACTTAACGTTATATTTAACAACCATCAAAGACCTCTTGTAGAACATGGCAGTGAGGAGGGAACTTTAGGTTAGCCAGTTGGCATGCTAAGCTCCATTTTCTTGGAGCGTGTGGAAGGGAGCATATCTGACACACTTACCCCCATTTATTTTTAAACTAAGGAGCTTTTTATTTACTCTTCTTGGGTTTCTAGCAGACCTCGACTCTTTAACTTTGTGGCAAGTTACCGTCTCCTATCCTATTCTCAGAACTGACTGAAAAACAAGAAGCCCTCACTAAACAGTGGGGTCTTGTCTTTTCTTCTGAGGGTGTATCTGGGGTCACCCTCAGGCGACAGCAGAGACCTTGCTGGTGTTCCTGATGCCAACATCTGCTCACATTTTTTCAGGTTTCTGGGAAAAGGATCAGCAAGACACATTCACTATAAAGAAATAAACTTGCCTTTCATCTTGATACAAAGTGAGAAATATGGGACTATTTATTAAGAAGGCAGAGTTTGTTCAATGAATTAACAGATGGTGCCCCTTAAAAAGTTTTAGTGTATATAAAGAAGCAGAAGAGTGGTCCCACCAGATGCAAATGCTTTCTGGTTTCACATCATCATACTTACAAGGAATCTAAAAGAGGCTGGCATAGTTTGGCAAACCATGAGCCACCAGCTGCCCATTTCTATAAATAAAGTTTTATTGGGACACAGCCACACCCACTCATTTACATAGTGCCCGTAACTGCTTTCATGCTAGAGTTGAGTAGTTGTGGCAGAGACTATATGGCCCAAAAGCCTATTACTTACTATCTGGCCCTTCACAGAAATTTACCATCCCCTGGTCTAAGACAGTTTGTATTTAGTGACACCTCTGCAAAGGGGTGACGTACTGGTTCAGCCTTCTCACACAGTGGAATGTGTCCCTAACTCTTGTCTGTGAAAGCATTTCATGGCTGTACTTGATTTGATGTGGCCTATTTTTTTCTCTTTCCCAGGTGAAATGTGAGGCCAGGTCAGCCTTGACCAAGCCAAAGAATAACCAGCATAATTGTAAAAAAGTCTCAAATGAAGAAAAACCAAAGGCTGCCATTGGTGAAGAGTGCAGGGCCGATGAGCAGGCCTTCCTGGTGGCACTTTACAAATACATGAAAGAAAGGAAGACGCCAATAGAACGAATACCCTATTTAGGTTTTAAACAGAGTAAGTATACTTGTTTTCATTTCTGAAATCCTAAAACTGCTCGGATTCTTTGAATTGGAAAAATATTTTTGACTCAGGAGTATGTTGAAATCCTAATCTGGGGATGATGTTCTCTGTTTATACTAAATCTACAAATCATACAAGCCAGGAATTTTTTCCCTGCCTCTTTCCGCTACATTGTTCCCTTCTGGGGCAGTTGCAATGAGATATTTATAGGCTTGAATCCACTGATTATGACTGGAAATAGACATGTTGAAAGTTTCTCATTTTCTGTTTTGTCAGTCTTGAGTGTCTGTAACGCCTTTTTTCTGAGATAATAATATGACGTAGCTTCATCAAGCACAGATGTTGCCTGTGAAAAGACAGCTTTTAAAAGGAAGACATTTAAAGGTGGACAAAACAACCAGGAAGAAGAAATATATTTACTTCCTAAGCCCCAAATTGGTTAAGAGATAACGAAAGCCTGACTTCAGAGAAAATGAGAAACATACAGATTTGAACGAAGGGCCCAATTTTAAGTTTGACTTGTACATTTAAGCATCATATATATTTTTAAGTAGAACAGGAAACTCACAGCTGAGTAAAATTCCTTATAAAAAGAGAAGAAACCCAGATCCTGTCCTGATTTCACAACTGAATATATATTTTGCCTGTCTGGATTTTGTGGCACACAGGCAACAAGCCCCTGGCTTGAAGTAGTATTTTCTCCAAACGTATCTTCCTAGATTAAAACCATGTGTCATTTTGATGAAGAATGTCAAACCTGTGTGTTTTACATAACAATTTACATACCTAATAGCAATTGGCACTGATTGCAAGAGAACACTCGCAGGCCATTATAAACTTATATAACTACGAATGATTACAATGTTTGTCTGAAAACTGGTTGCTTGAAATAGAAGTAAAATTAATGTACTATGAACAGCTTTGTTGCATTATGCATTGGTTCAGATTAAATCAAGGCTGAGGCAGGGCTCTTGATAGCTTTGAAAATAGTGCAAGGTTTAGTGAGGCTTTTTGAACATGTGTCAAAGAACCTTTTTCTTTTCTTAATTTTAATTTTTTTCTTCATTTCCCTTACCAAGGAATTACTTGAAGTTCAGTTTTACGCACTTATAAAAGAGCCAGCTCCATAGCAGCCCCATTCCATGATATTTAGTATAAATGAACAGTGTTTGCTAGCAATTTGGCATAGCTGTTTAACAGCATATAAAAATTTGTAAGCCCTGCAAAGAGAAATCTGTTTTGAAAAATTTTACTCACATCTCACAGGCAAGTTAGTGGACAAAGTGGACTCATGCATGACTCAATTCCTCTGTGAACGAGGATCTTCCTTCCCTTGGATGTGTTTTATCTCTGCTTCCCCAAGGGTGAAATATTTGCTTGCCTACTCAGTGCAAATGAAATATGGTATGAGCTTTTAATATAGTGCTGCCAGCAGACATTTTATTAAAAAGATAATCATGTATGAAAGTGGCTGTTATTTACTGATTATGGACAGTTCTTATCTGAAGGAAGGACTATATATTACCATTTAATCAGTGGATTCTTTTTAAGGGTCTAACAAGACCAGCCCCAATTTTGAAACCACACAAGGGGGCTTTACCCTAGCTTCCCTTGGTGTGCCAATGACAACAGGACTAAAACTGTGTTGTCCTTGATCCTAAAAGTAGAACCATTTCTGTATTTGTGATTGTTTTTTAAGAAATATTTTCAGTGGCAATAATATAGCCTGTTGTTAAATGCCATTTGGAAAATTGTTTACTAAGAACATCGCTCTCTAGAGTACTAGTATTTCTTTTTTCTCTTTCTCAATGAAAAAACAAACAAACAATGTTTTAATTGACATTTCTTGGAAATATGTTAATGCAATGCTTATCTAAATACTTATTGTCCCTCTAACAGTTAACCTTTGGACTATGTTTCAAGCTGCTCAAAAACTGGGAGGATATGAAACAGTAAGTGTTTAAGCAACTTAAATGAAATGATTTTGCAATCCAACCCCCACCCCTCACCTTTGACCAAAATGGAGAAAATGCAAAAGCAAACCGTCACTGATTGCCTTTTCAAATGGCTCCACACTTTTGGGGGTTTATTGGGCCACTTTTGGAAACAGTCCCAATTAGTTCCAGGTTTGGCAAAATTGTAAACTTGTCGTAAAAGCTACAAGTGGAAAACATATGTAACTCTCCCCTGTCAGGGAAATTAGTTAGGTCTGTAATTTTTTCCCATGTTGAGAAAGGGCTATTATTGTACAACAAGCCAAGATTGCATAAAAGAAATTTCCCTTGGCAACATACCTGACATCTGTTCATGTCTAATATGGGAAATGTATTAAAGGCTTTCAAAAATAATCAGTACTGGCCGTTAAGGAATAGAATGCTGCAGAATCTCCTCTCATTCTAGGGCAAAGCAGCTTTATTAGACAAGGGTCAGTGCCACGTAAACAGGAAGTTATCAAACTTATTCAGAACAGGCTCTGATACTCTTTATCAGCTAATTCTAACTGACAGGAGCAGGTTATTTTTAGTCCACAGGAAAATTTGATGACCACGGATTTCACAGCCTGTGTTTTGAACCAATAAAATGTTAGAGCAACAAACTAAGATTAAAATCTTGAAAGAAGAAAGAACTGCATTAATATAGCACACAGAGATGATATCTGTAATAAAATCAATTGACATAGGAAGATGTCGTCATTGGAAATATTTTCTCCTCCACACAATGATCAGATTAAGTTGTGCAGTTTCTTCTGCAATTGAATAAGAAATTATTTCTTTCCCTACAAAGCTACATGGAATATCTCTGTATCATAGTGAAATGACAGTAAGAGACACAAAGTCAAGAAAATGAAATTCAATTTTGCCCAAACATAATAACTAGTGTTTCTTGCCAGATAGTGTCCCACAAGCTGATGTAATGGTTTGATGTCAGGGGCTTGGGATGGGAAAAACGACAAGCATTATATGATTCAGATAATCTGGTATTTACTCTAGAGATACCTGCTCTGAATTCTGACCAAAAACTCTTTGCTGTTAGTACATGTGCATGAAAAATGTTTATTTAACAAATGGGATATACTTATATGTTTATAAGGAAATACAGTACTCACATGAACTATGTATAAACTGTACATTACATAAACATGAATTTACTTAAGATAATTTGTTTTATAAAGCATCCTATGTAAAAATAAATAATGTAATTTTTTGCTTGGTTGGATATGTTGATGGGCCTGAGAGATGGACTCTGCCACTGTGGCTCATAGTTTTGCAAAATCTTGAGCTAATTATAGCTTTTGTCCATGTAAAAAAAAGATGATAACTTATTCAGGGTTAGTTTCATATACAGAGAAGTCAATCTCATAACCTAGACTTCTAAGTCTAACATTTATGTTAAGGATAGGAATACACATTTTTATGAATTGTGCCTGCAGATAAGTTATACGTTATTGCACAATATTACAAAATGTTTTTTCAATCCAGGAACTTTTTGTTATTCACTGATAGAGAGAGTGCCAGCAAATTTCACAGAATCAGTTTTTCCTTCTTTTGTATCTTCTGTATCATCCCAAGGATTTTTTTTTTCATGTAATAGCAAGTTGGTGTAGAATGTACAGAAGAAACTTCTGATAATTTCAGGGCACTTATGGCCCTCTTTGAACAAATAATATTTATTCTTTTGTTGAATGAATGAATGAATGAATGAATGACCAAATAATCAGCAAATCACCTGACCATATATTTGCTGAATGTCTTATGTGAACAAGGCATTGTTTTGGATATTGGGAGATGCCAAAATATCTGACACAGTGGTTCCAGCTGCTTATCATCCAGAAGAGGCAGTAATTATAATTTTAAGACAAGGTAGAAAAGAAAAACCAATGTCCTATTCAGGGAAAGTACTTCCTCATTTAGATAGGAGGGAAGGAAGGCTTAAGGCTCTGATGGAAATAAAATGTAGAAGTAGAATAAAGTTGAGCACAAGAGAGTTTGAGTAATTTCAACTGGCATGACTAGGTGGCTGGGACCAGTGACCACGAAGGGTAGTCCAGAAAGATGGAGCCAGGTGAGGAGGGCCCTTGGATGCTAGGTCCTGGGGTTATTCGGTAGGCTGGGCAGTGAGAGGGAAACATAGGTGTTATGCTTTGCCACTTACTCTGCCTTCACCATGTTTGTAGGTGGAGTGAGCTAGGGAGAGGCTGGGGTGGGGGAATATGGAAGACAAGATTGGCATCTGCTTCCCATGTGGTTATGAGCTTCATGCTTCTTAAGCCGAGCCACAAAGGTCACTGGCAACTTCTGGGATTACCCTTTTCCTCCTCCTCTTTTCTCTCACCCATCAGCTCCACCACAGTTCAGTGGGTCCCTCCATTCTTCACAACACCCCACATTTTTTCATCTCAGGCAGTGAATCTACATAGCCATCTTACTGTAAAATCTATATGTAGGGTCATAAACTGGACAAAGCCAATTGGTATTTGGTATTTTTCCTTCCTTCTTTTTTCTTTCCTTCCTTCCTTCAGTCCTTTCTTCAATTCACCCTTCCTCCCTCCCTCCCTCTCTTTTGCCTTCCTTCTCTCCCTCCCTCCCTCCTTCTATAAATGCCTCATACTGCTTGCTGGCCCTGTAGACACTTAAGTTTCCTATTTCCATGCTACATTTAAGCTTTTGAACGTCCTAAGTACAATATTTTTCTCTTGGTATGTTTTGACTAATAAAACTGTGAGATGTTCAGCGAGGACTTAGTTTGAATTTAGTCCAGGAGATATATGAATAATATCCAAAGGCTGAGGACTTAAGCTGTCACCACAGTGTTACTAGAGGACACTTATTTGCGAGATTATCTGATATAAGAAGCAAGCGTACACTTGTCATTTAGAGCTCCAGAGAGATCTTAGACTCTTCTAGATCAGTTGTTCCCAAAGGCTAGTCAAGAACTGGGGCTTACATTTTCAACAGGGAACTTTTAAAGTATAAGTATTTGTCTATAGTATAAGTGTAAATGAGATTAACTCTTTGGTAGGCCTGAGTCTATGAACCTGAGAATCCTTTCTTATAAGCTGTCCAGGTGGTCTCAATTCAAAGCTAATAGTAACAATGAATATTAACACTTAGCCCACTGGTCCTCAGGCTCCTAGCTTCAAAATGTGGTCCCCATCTAGATCAAGTATTAATGATTAGAAAGTTGTCTTCATGCTGTTACTAAATAAACATGCCAAAATATTAACTTATCCTTGCCTCAAAAGCAGCACAAAGTTTCTGATGAGGGTTTTCCCATTTAGTAAAATGGTAGTTGAAATTGGGACTCAATAAGCTATTTTCATTTTGAATGAGGGAAAGTATAGACCCTGACCTTTTCATTTCTTAAGAAGTGGACTTTGTGCAGGAGAATCCTTGTCCTACTCCAGTCCGAACCCTCATTCCACAAATGAGGAAACTGAGGTATGGTAAGAGGAAATGAGTTGCATGGGGTCATCGTGATGTTTTTCAAATTCTAAATTGCTGAGAATTTTGTACACAATTATCTCAACCTCCACAGCAACACTGGAGGGAAAGCAATTCGTAAATGATCACTCTTTGCACCTTCCATTCTCCGCAGTCTCTTGTGTATTAGGATGCTTTCTACATATTTTGTGTGATGTTTTGGAAAAAAGATCTAATTACCTATCTTCAGCAGTAGCATCTTTCAGTCAGTTCTTTGTACCTAACATGAACCCTGCAAATATAGTAACTATTGTCTGGGATTTTATCTGATTCTTGAGAAAAATGTGTGAAACTTAGGAGATGGGTCAAGAAGCCTGGCTGATGTAAACAGCAATAGTAAAAAAATTGCAAGTTTAAAATTTGTAGGTGTATCTGTTGTGCTGTTAACTTGTGATTGGGCAAAGACATCTCTTTGGAATTCCTTCGGGTTATAAAAAAAAGGCCATCTTAATTGGTTTGTTTTTGTTTGTGGTTATAAACTATTCCAAACCTTCTGGTTTGAATTGTGGATTATGGATTATTTCATTTCAGTCCTTCACAACCCTCAAATTGAATTAAAAAAAAAAAGAGAGGAGGCAAAAGTTTTATTTTAAGTCTAACCATTCAACTAATGGCCGTATTCAGTTATCTTGGCCTCCTCAGGCTTTGCTGGGGATGTAGATTGCATTTCTGCATCGTTAGGTTTAGAAATCATACATGTATTAAATGGCTTTTATTCCCTAAAAAATAATATCCTGGCATTTTGATTGGTTAGCAATGAAGATCCTTCCTTTACAATTATATATCCAACTTCTTCTACCAGACATTTTAGAGGATGGGTCGCCTACAGTTGAAAAGGCAGAACTAGACAAAGTTTTGCCGATGCACTAACGAGGCCTTCACTGCAGCATCTGGTGAAGCAATGAAACCTCACAGCGTAGCTTGGGGTATTACCAGGATGCAGTGTGTTGAGGGTGGTTTGCTAGAGTGATTTCCATTTGGCTGACCATTTGACGGTGAGCCAGTGGCAATATTTGCAGAGAAGGTACAGTAGGGAAATGGGTTTTGAGTAAATCTTATCTTAGAGGCAGAGGACCATGCACATGGTGCCGTCTGAGAAAGTCAGCTAGCAGCCCATCTCCCCGTGAGTGAGACAGAACCATTATTTCTTGTGTGGAAAAGAAGTCACTTGTCTTCTTGTTGGAAAGGTTAGGCTTCAACATCAGATTCTGGCTTTGACCTCATTTCAAGACATCCTCCAAATCTAACCCTAGTTCTCTGGACAAAGCTTCTTGCTTAATTCACAATTCTTGAGGCCAGAGATGATGTCATGTCATTTTGAAAGGCTCCAGTTCCTGGAGTACTACCAAGAAAAAAAGTCATCTTCCTTGAATTCAGCCACTGTGGAGGTGTCCTGAGTTTGAGGCCGCTTCTCAGAGCAGCCGGGCAGTACTGCCTGCAGACAGACTCTTCGGACTCCAGGTTTCCTGCACATTCTTAAGGCCACGGAAGCACTAACGTCCTAAAAGATCTCTGAATGCCGTTTCCTCACCAGGCCACAAAAATTCCAAGATTATTTCATCTCTGCAACCTCAAAGATAGGGAAATCAAGGCTCCAAGACCATGTGTTGGGTTAAAATAGTTTTCCAATTTTTTTTTGAAGCACAGGGTATTTTCATCATTAATAAAACTGTAGAAGGGACAGATTCCTTTCTGACTCTGTAGGTCCGCTTTCTTGGCAGGAAATAGGCATTGTGGAGAGTTACTTTGAGGCCACTTTTAAATACCACCCAGGTTCTAAAGGGCAGTTTGAAAACCACTGTATTTGTAAGCAGTGAAAACTTAAGTGAACATAATAGGTGTAGAGTGCTTTCCACAGAGTTTCTTGGGTCTTACCCACACTAGGGAAAGAAGTAACTGACTTTGAGGCTCACTTGGTTTCTTTTGCATGGGTGTGGTCTGCTCACGTTTTCATCTTGCTTTATGATTAATTGTATGGGGTTATGCTTCCTGCTAAGTTATGAGCACTTGAAAGCAGTAACAATCTCTTTTCATGATCTCTCCCCACACTCAACTCTCTGCTCTCCCCCTTCTACCTCCATGCCTCCGTACCTGGCCCAGAGCCCTAAAATGGTGAGCAGTAAAAGAAGGGTGGGTGTCGTGAAGCCCTGTCATGAGGACCTTGAAGGGAATAACAGGCAATCCAGGAGAAATACCTGCTGGGATGAATTTGGCCATTTTCTTTAGGAAACAAACAGCCAGAAGTTCTTTGTATCCTTAAAAACCCCTAATAACAGAAGGTCATGTTGAAACATGAACATGACCCGGAGGCCTCAGGCGTAATGAGAGAATTAATCAAACTTTCCAGCTGAATGGGGTTGAGGGCTACATACCATGAGGCAGACGCTGGTTTTTGCCCCAGATAGAGTTTTAAAGCTAACACATGTCCATAGAGGACATTGGACAACAGAATAAAAACACATACTTAGGCGTGATGAAAACGTATTAGTACAGAAGACAGATGGACAAGGTGGGAGCACAGTGCCCTGTAGCTGGGCCCCGAGTTCTCATGTTCTTTCCCCTCTGCCTGTGGGGAGGGCTCTGAGACCCATTGTGGGTTTGGACAATGAGAGGACTTAACATTTCTTGCTGTAGAGCCCATGGGCAGCATTTGAATTAAAAGTGCATCTGGGCACAAAAAATAGAGATGTGTACCCAGGAGAACTGTGTACTTAAAAGCATTTAGCAGTTGGAAACAGCACATTTTATGACTTTTCCTGTGGAAAGAAAATATCTCAAAATGGCCTGATTCATCCAGGCGGGCCAGTGGAAGCTCAGTAAACAGAGAGACCATTTCCTTGAAAGCCCAGCCCTTGTCTCCACTCCAGATGAATCCTCATTGGTAAAAACTGTATTTAAACACCAGAATCTGCTAGCAGGGGGCTAACACAGACGCATCACCGGCTGCACAAAGCTTATTACCACCAAGAAGTGCTTGATACGGGCTTCCTGCTGACACAGTTTCAGTCCTAGTGTGAGGAAGAATTTTTTTTTCCTTTTGATAATCGATTGTTTATTCTTAAAGAAGTTTCTCTGGTGGGCAAGTGTTGAACAGGGCTGTCCCTAGTCTAGGTGACAGGTAGTCAAGAGGGGCACGTGGTCAGTTTGTACACACTGAATATCTCTGTCAGCAGTGGTCTCCCGTTTGTTACATTTTCCACAATCTGTATTATTTTGTTTGCATATTTGGTCCCTTGTTTGCTTTTGATATCCCACTCTAAGATACCGTCATGTTGGGTGTCAGGTCTGGTTTTCATTGTTGGATCTGAGCTGCGGGCACAGCACCCAACAATGGGAGATGCTCAGTAAATGTCTGGGAAATGAATGGATGAGTGAATAGATGGATTCTAGTATATGATTAGGATTTATCCAGGAATCAGTGGTGAACATAGTACAGATCCTGTGTTCTAATTAGAGACCTAAATGGTCCAGGTAGAAGGAACCATAGTTTTACGTAATACTTGAAGAGAGCAAAATCTTAGTGCTATTAATCTAACCCACCCCTTTAGATTGTTACTAACCTCTTAGCTTTGCTACTTCCCCACTAGGGAGAGACCTAAAACTCAAAGTTTGGAGACCTGAAACTTGTACCTGAAGCTGTGATTCCCACAGTCATCTCCTCAAATGAAGCAAAAGGCCCCTAGAATTCTGTATCATCACCCTTCTCCTGCATGAGCTATTCACCAGGTCATTCTGATGTGGGGGCCACTTTGATGTTGTGAAAAATTCTGCTCTTGGGACCATAAGACCTTGGTATGAGTCCTGGCTTTGCCATTCTGCGGCTCGGAGTCCTTGCGCAAGTCATACAACCACTCTGTCTCACTTCCTGTATCTGTGAATGAGATTCCTGTAATCTGCCTCACAGATGGGAGAATTAAATGATATCATGAATGTGAAAACTCTTTATAAAATATAAAGTACATTGCACACAAGAAATACAAGAATGATAAGAGTGATAGTTTCACCTGAAGTGATTGCAGGGACAATATATAGGTCATCTGGGGACATACGTAGACTGTTTTCTGGCTCTGCTGGCCTCTGCTGGGCCCACACACCTCATTTGAGGGAGGGGAATGTGAGGTGTGTTTCAGGGGGTCTCAGTATTCTAAGGGCTTTGAGGAGTAACATAGACACTTGGGAGGGGATCCTATTCCATCTTCCTTGAAGCACAGGTCTCCAATAGATCAACCTGAAATTGTATTATTTTAAAAGTTGGAGGATAGATTGTAATTAAATATAATATAAATGTTAAAATACATGTTTTGAGTGTTTTAAAAGGGGCTTGAAACCATTTGTTATAATGTGAACCAAGCTGCAAATAAAAGAAGATTTTATTTTTCGTTATGCCTGCTAGTAGATAAGAGGTGGTTCTGTCTAATAAGAACTATTGAAACAAAATCATTGAAGAATACTTCATGGGAAATTGAACAACGCAAAACTCATACTGTCTCAAGGTCCTACTTGGGCCTGTTGAGAAGGGTTTATGGAAATAAAGGAGTTCTTTTGTTTGCAATAGAAAAGGCACCTTTTACCTTATAATATGTAACCACCCTTCCTCTCTTCCTTAGATTACAATTACAGAGCCCCCTATTTGCAAGCTGAGATTTTTTCACCCTTGGACTGCTGCCTTTAGCCCCTAAGCGAACTATGCTGGCAGCTCTGTGGGTATTTTTCAAAATAAGCCTCCTGCTCTGATTGTATTAAACGCTACTGGCTTTGCCACGCCCTGGCCCCTGCACGTTCCAGTAACAGTTTTCCTGTAACTCTGTTTAACAAGTTCATAAGGACCTCGGAATTTGTTCTGTCTTCCTAATTTCAAGGAAACACTAGATTTGCTCAGATGTAGTAAATGACGCAGTTTTTCCAAGTTAATCATTCACCAGATCAAGCATCTGTTATTTTGTAAAATCTGAATTTATGTACAAAAGTAAAATCAAAGAAAAAAATAAAACAAGACCATAGTGTGCCATTCAGTCTATTGCAAGCTGTTTGGTTTTATTCACCCAACTCAATAATACACATAGCTTGCATTTTAACTTTGGAACATGTTAGTTTTCATAGTATTTGATCAATATCCATTTTCCTGACCTAAGTGAATAAAAATGAACAGCTTGCAACATACACAATTTCAGATTTTGGTTTTGTCTTAGAGGATGAAGGAGCTGGCATAAAACTATAACCTGAAATCACTGTAAATTCTATAACAAATTTTATCTATTTAATTAATTTGTGTGGTAATTTTAGTTTTCAAAGTATGAAACACATCACAGAGTTCAAAAACCAGAAGATACAAAAGCGTGTTTGGTAAAAAGTCTCTGTTTTTACCTGTGTACTTGGCCACCAGTTTCCAAACCCCTCAAGCCACTGATGTTAATTCTAATTCATTTAAACTGATTACAAAGATATATTTTAGATAAAGTCTTATTTTATTTTGGTATTTTACCACATGATATAAAGGAACAGAGTATGGATTTGGGAACTTGGGGTCACATAACTGTCTGGGGGGATGTACATGCCCCAAGGGTGACAACATAGAGAGCCAAAAGCAGGCTTCCATTTTGATCATAGAGAAAAGCACTGAACATGGGCTATCTCTCTGAACCCTAAGTCTCCCCATAAATTTATTTGGACTTCTCTGTTTCTGGATTTCCAGAACAGACGGTTCTCTCTGACTGATACATATGTACTGAATCCTGGCACTGTGAGTCTCTTACGATACGAGATTGAATTTCTCATTGCCATTTTTTCAGATAACAGCCCGCCGCCAGTGGAAACATATTTATGATGAATTAGGCGGTAATCCTGGGAGCACCAGCGCTGCCACTTGCACCCGCAGACATTATGAAAGGTAAGAAACCTTTTCTTGGATAGTCCTTGCTTAATTAAAAGTGTGTTAATTGGAAGAAGCTTCTGGTCAAAGATAAGACAAGAGGACCTCTTAGGAAACAGAAAATCTCCCTCTGGCATTTTACTGTGCATTCTGCCATGTGATTTTTTGGGGACATGGTTTTCTTTGGTTACAGGGGCTAAAATTAGATGTTCTTTTAGTTTGGTTTTATCCTGTGACCACCTGCCTGACAATACCTTGTTTATTTCCCCGCAAGCATAGATTACTCAATATGTTCTTTGTAGGTTGACTTACTGTGAGAACCTTCAGCTTCTGGAAAACACAGGTCTGCAGAGTTACTGTGAGGTTGCCATGTAACTGTATTAACATTGAAATGTATTAATGCTGAATGTATTAATATTGAAAAGGAAACATGTTTTTAAAAAAGAAAATTCAGTACAGATAAGATCCATTGTTTTTCCCATCTCAGTATTTTTCTGGTACAGCTATGCTTTTGCCCCAGGAAATCCTTTCTTGCCAAGGTCTGAGTGGATTAGTTTTCTAACAATTTCAGCTTCTTTGGGAAGGTAATGCTAGTGCAAACAAGAAGTAAAGCCAAATAAAGCCCCCTTTACATTAGGACCATGTTACTCACAACATGGAAGACCAGTTAGCAAATTCATGCATTATCCTTACCTGTGTTTCAAGCCCACACTTAGTGATGTACGCTGCACCAACTTCCTTATCACTGGCGTTCCCTTGCTGAAGGACTGACTGACTCAGCTTCCTGGTGTCAAATTCTGAGCTTGTGAGATACACGTAGAGGTGTGTCTGTGTGTGTGTCTGTGAGTGTGTTTCAGTAACAGCCATGGGTGCGATGAAGTCAAGACACAGTTGACTGAACAAACAGGCCGGTTAGCTTGCTAGTTTGAAAGGTAAAACACTACTACTAAATCTGATGGCTGCTCTTCACATAGTCAGTTACCATTCCAACTTCAACCCAGATGATCAACACCTACGGCTGGATCATACAAATGCATCTTCAGATAATGTCAGTCTAACACATTAACTCTTAGTCTTGTTTCTTTTGAGTTCAATTCTGTGTTTATCTTGCATTTAGCAGAGAGACTCTTTTAATATAGCCATTCAAAGAAACTCAGCATGTGTTTGTAGGTACAATCAGTAAACTGAGTCGGGCTTAGTACCCCATGAAAAATTCCCACAGGTATCCCCAAAAGATTGCCTGGCCTGACGGTGTCATAGTCCAGAAGGATTTTTAACAATTGGTAGTAGGAATTCAAATTATTACTTATAATAGCTGTGTTTTCAATATAATACATCAATGTTAAAAATAGGAGTGCCCTTTCCCTCAGCATTTAATACAAAAGCCCACATTCTCACTGAACATGACAGTTAGACCACTGGAGTCTCAGTACAAAACGGTCGTGGTATCGCAGGTGAGTGTCTGCAAGTAGCTCTGAGATACCGTAGTCAACTTGTTTGTCACGTAGGAATCAAGGCTTCAATCAATATATTTTCATTAGGAATACTGTGCCTGCTTCTCTGATACTGGACCTCCCTTCCCTCCATGTGCAAATGTTCCCAACACCTGAACCATCAAACTTAAAGGGCCAGATAACAATTAAAATTTGAAAAAGGAGTACATCTCAGCTGTTAGCTAGTTCACTCAGTTAAACAATGAAAAATAAATCAAAGGTATTATGAAGCATCACACGGTCAAAAGACAGATGGGGTTTGGAATGGAAAAAGGATTAGATCTAATGGGTGTGGGTGTGTGTGTGTATGTGTGTTTAAATTACTCAAGCAGTAGTGTGGTTAAAAATAGTCTCAGTCTTAAATGAAATGCCAAGATACATTCTTCTGAAGGTTATGTATTTTGTTTCATGATTTACCCCATCCTGGAGTAGCAAATGCCTTCAATCAGTCAAATTGGAAAATTCAAGTAGAAATACCGGAAACTTAAGCCGCTATGAACCATTATTAAAGATTTTTTTTAATTTCTGTTCTCTCCTCATTCTTGGATGTAGAATGGATATTTCATAAAGGTTTTATCTCCCACTGGATTAAGTTTTTTGAAAAGCTGTGTCACTTAACTCTTCCAAATCTAGAATTTGTTGGGTCAGTGTGTATCAGTCAGGCTCCAGTAAGGAAAATAAAAACTAACCTGTGTATCCGATGAACAGAATTTACTGTAGAGAACTGCTCAACAAGTGTTGGTACAAAGCACTATGTTAGTACAGAGGCAAATAACCACAGGTTCCCTGGGGCTGAGAGAAAAGAGAAAAGAGGCTAGGCTACTGCCACCCAGAAGTTTGGAGGTAGGCCTCATGTTGTTGGGGTTCAGCTCCCTCCTGGGAGAGGTACTTGAAGTGCTCGGAGGAGGAGCACTGGGGAGCTAGCGTGAGCCCTGGGGAGGCAGGGTGCCCGGGCTGGCGCCGACCTGAGAGGAAATGCACCAACATTGTGCTGGCACTGAAATGAGCAGCAGGAAAATAGAAAGAAGGAGGTGCCATGTCCCCTGCCCTGGTCTGCTAGGAGCCCATGTGCAGAATGCTGATAGGAAGAGACATGTAATTTGCATTGTCCCATTCCCAGCATAACCAAGCAGGGCACAGAAGACTGGATTTGGAGTTGAGGGACAATAGTCATTGGCCAAGTGGGTCCCCAACATGGAAACACCTGCACAGGGCCTGAAACCTAGGTTAGAGCCCAGCAGCTGTCCGGAATGACTAGCAAGGCCTTTCACCCTTCCTTGGCTTTTCCTTTTGCTGTGTAGGCCTCTCTTAACATTGCTGTGATCAGATATAAGGGGTGCCTTGAATAATTAGCAATTAATAAAAGTTAAGTACCAAAATGTAAAAAGAATTTAAAAAATTGGATTCTATTTAAAATAATGCATTTGAACCAATCATGAACCCCAAAGAATCACTCATACTCCTATGAGTTGTGATGAAGAGAAAGGTCTGGGAGCTGCTCCTCTAAATGTCGTACTTCTCTTCATCAGTTCTACTCGAGAAGGGTGGAGGCCACTCAGCTCTGTGCAGGGACTTGAAACAGTTCTGCTCTGGTCCAAGAAGAGGCTAAAGCTCTTGGCTGAAACTGCTGAGTGATGATGGTAATTTCCTTCGCTCTTGCTGGTTTCAGCCTGCGCCAGCACGGTCAAAACATAGATAACTAGAGTGGTGAAGGGCCACCATTTTCGAGAAGTCTCGAGGAGTTGGAAAGGGTCAGGCTGGTGCACGTAAACATCGAGTCTGGAGATGCCCGCGGACATGTTAGAGCCTTCGCGGTCAGATCAGAATGACCAGAGCTCTGCTCTGTTGCCGGTTCCTTGGATCTGTCAGCTTTTTCATTCTAGCCTAGAAACCTGGTCCTCTTCCTATTTCCCTACCACCAGGCTTGCTTTCCTAGAAGATAAAGAAGAAATAAGTGTTCTACTATGCACTATCCCCTGATTTATTTCTCATGTGTGGTTCATGTTTCCAGTAAACATTTTCATTTTCCAACAAGAAAAAAGTGGCTAGGTCCTCCGTAAATGTTACTTGTATATTAGTTGGGCACTTTTGGTTTATTGTAATAATGAAAGTGCTGGTTGTTGAAAAGAATCAATGGGTGTTTTCATTTAAGGCATAACAGAAATGGTACAATGCCTGGGAATGCATTGTCGCTGAAGGACTGACTCGTCCAAACTTGCCTCTGATTTGTTTAAATCACATAGGTCCAAGCACTTCATAAAAATGTCTTTGTCAGCCTGGTTATGCTTCCAAACCTATTCATCTCTGTCAGTTTTTAATATTAGTACCAGGCTCCTGGCCATAGTCCATTAGTACTGTACTTAATTGCTCATGTTACAGATGATCACCAATATAAAAAGCATTAATGTTTCCCCATCGTGAGACTGTTGCCATGTAGATGTCTCAAACTCAGCAAAGCTTATGAAGTGTGGTTATTCTGGACAGTTCTTGCTCAGGATTTATAGATAAAGTTACTGTCGGTTGTAATGCAAAGAAAAATGCCTGCCTCCTCCAAACAGGACCCTTCCAAGTGGAACGTTTTCTTGTTCAACTCCTTATTAAGGTGGCTTGAATCACTTCCTTTTATCAGTAAAGGAAGCGAAAGGAAAATGGTTACTTTCATTGAAGTCTCTTAGCTTGATTTTCTGTATAATAATTCACTTGAAAGACTTTGTTTTCGCATGCAGATTTTTCTTTTTTTTTTTTAATATTTTTTAAGCACATGCAGGGGAAACAAATCTTTACACAGAATACCAGATTACTGGCTTTAATTTTCCCGAATAAATTACATGGTCTGTTTCTGTGGAGCACATGAAGTTGTTATTAGGGATTTTAAAAGAAGCATTAAGGCCAACGTACTTTATGAAGTGCTTTCTGAGTATTAGACAATCAAAGGCATAAACAAATGTATTTGTTTGTGGGGGAAAGGGGCAATTAGGGTTCACATTCTTGCATACTTCAGAGTCCAATTTCAAATCTAACCTTTTGCTTTCCCCATAAGCATGCATTGGGCAAGGCTGTCATGCCATGTGGCTGAGGTGGCTTCCTTCGTAGTGACTTGGGGGGAGCTGTACCCAAGCCAGATGCATTCGGGGCATTCGGGCGGAACCTGAGTGGGCAGTCAGCTGGAGCTTCGGCCCTTTTTCTTTCAGGGTGGAAGGCAGGGTGTGGGAGGTTCATGTCTTGAGAAAGATAAATAGGTGCATTAAGGTAGATGCCAAAAATATATCAGGTTCTAAGGAACTCAGCTAATCATATTGTGGAGAAAAGCCGAGGGAAAGTAAAGTGAGTTACATTCTGTTTATGTCCAGAACATGACTTGGTGTATCCTTACTCATTTTGACACCCTTGAAGTTAATTAATATACAGTTCAGAAAGTTACAGGCAAGTGCACAAGGCTTTAAATATGAGAGGTTCCTTAGCAATCTTCTAGACTAGTGCTACTCAAATGAGGTTTGCTGGCCCATCTGTGCTCTCTGAACAGAGCAACTACAAATAAGCATTGATATGTTTACACAGCAAATTGTCAGAATGGTTTTATGTCTGTTGAATCAAATAGGAAACTGGAGCTCGTATTTTGTATTCCTTTTTAAAAACTTCATTTTCCTATTAATTCATTTTTATGGTATTTTGCCAAGTATCAGTTGGCAACAGACAGGAAATCTAGAGAACTAGTCTTTCACCCCAGACCACTGGGGAAGCAATGCTTCATACCAGTGATCACAAACTCAGATGTTTACAGGGCAGGTATCCTAGGTGAGCACAGGGGGCCAGGTGGGACAGGGGGCAACGGGCGCACACAGCCGGGCTGGAGAGGCCCCGTGGGATCAGCTCGCACTGTTGCTTGGGGCAGATGCAGCCGTGGTGCCTCCAGACCTTCCATGTTTGGAGATCATTTTTATGTGAAATTACCTGAATTACAAACATTGGGTCCAATATTTCTGAAAATATTTTACCTAAACTAAACTAAATATGTTTGTGGGCAAAAATGCGTCCTACAGGCTGCCAAGTTCCGTGAGGGCTGAGCTGTCTTTGGCACGGGGCTAATCCGGTCTCTGCTTAAACGCCCTGCAGGGGGAGCGCTAGATAGAAGCGCTCTTCGTCAAAACTCCCCTCCACAGGCGGAGCAAAGCCTTCCGTGGCTTCCCATTGACTCTGCCTTGCCTTCTGGGGCCGAGTCCCTCCGCGTGCTCCCCTTTCTGGGTGGTGGGCCTCCATATTCCGTTCAGCCAAGCACAGAGCATGACTTAGGGACTTCTGTCTGCTTGGCTTGCTCTCACGAAGACGCCTCCAATTTGTGTCACTCGGAATATCCAAAGCTTTTCAAGATGTGGCACATAGCATTTCTCAGGATGTGGGGCAGTGTCAGTCTATCAACATAAACTGAGCTTACATTTGAAATTGTAAGAAGTCCTCTGTAGTGGACAGTATTTTTTCTTGGGTAGGCTAGATTCGTTTTGACCACTTTTTTCTTTTGCTGCTGCCCTCAAAAGCTAACAGGTGTGTTTTGAATATCTATCCCATGCAAAGCCCTCTCCAGGATAATAAAAACATGAACCAAAGAGTTTGGAATAGGGCTGGCGAATGAGGAGGAGGTGCCGATGCTCCCATGGCCATGAAGGAGGTTGCTAAGAGAACATGGTGCTGCTTCCCATGAGCCCCGCATCCCGGTATGGCAGCTCCAACAAGTACTGCCAGCTCACTGGGACTGGTGGGTGGGTGCTGTGATCCTTGGCTTACGTAGCTTGTATGATCTGACTCACGGTCCATATGTACATGAAATGGAGTTACTTATTTAAAGCTATAAAACTTTAGGTAAGTAAGTAATAGATACATATAAGGAGTTTGACAGGGATCATAGTAAGGAGAGGATTTCTGACTGGAATAAGAAGTCTTCCAGGAGGGTCTAGAATTTGAACTGAATCTTAAAGAGGTCAGGTTAGAACTTAAGACAGATCATCATGCATTGCCTTTAATAATTCAGTTGTGTGATTCAAGAACAGTAAAGAAACTATTTTTGAGAGCAGAGACCACACGGTACTGCTTTCCAAGTCTCCCCAGTGCATCCTATACAGCATCGTGAACATATCAGGAACTCAGGAACTAAATTAAATCTAAACAGAAAGGACAGTTTCCTCTAGGCCATGTATGTAAAGAGACAGGGAATGAGATGTGGAAGAGGCTGTCATTTCCAAGATACGTACACCGAAGGCAGGTATTGTAGTTCATCCTTGCAGTGTCTCTTATCTCTCTTACCCTGAGGTCCCATGGGTAGCCCATGCTCCATCCACACCTGCAGCGGGGTTGGCCAGTCTACGGCTTGCCTCTCCTTTCTGAACACCGCCTTGGGAATGGAGGCTCTGGCCGGCGGGCACTGCTGGTGGCACCTCCGTAACACTGCCATCCAGGCTCTCTTGCCTCCCCTTTCCTCAAACCTGCAGAAGACCACCTGGCCCTTATCAACCAGCAGAAGCCCAGAAAGCCTAACACAAGGCATCAAGATTAAGGCAGGCTGAGGCCTCGTTGTGGCTCCTCTGTCTCCACCCAACCAAGCTTGTTCTCAGGGACTCAATCAGGTGGGTGTAAGCACCTTGTACCTGGAGTAGCTTCTTCTTATCATCTGTAAGGAATTTCTCCCTAAAGGATAGTCAGGTAATTTCATAAGCAAGAGCCTCCTTTCGTATCACTCAGCATGCCTAAAATGCTCTGATAACTTTCCAACGCCTGGATATTTCAAGAAACTTTTAAAAAGGAAAACAAAACCCTAGCCAGGCCCTGGAGTACAAAAACTTGTTTCTGTTTTAAAAAAAATAAACAACACCCTTTGAAAAACCTCTATTTAAAAATTCTTAAATTTGACTCTAAATACAAGTTGTAATTAATAGAAGTTGGAGTTTACACTGTCGAGTGTAAAAACACCCTCAGGCACAAGCTAATCAAGTGTGTATGTCATTCTGTAAACTACAGCAAGTTCTTTGTTTGACCCAAAAAAAACCATTGCCAAACAGCAGTTTTTCTTTGTCAGGCTCCTTTCTTGTCCCATTTTGGTTTTCACCGTACCTGCCCCCACCCAGCCCTTTGGACGTAGTTACAGTATTTAAGAAACTTTGCAGGTCCCATGTTTTATTGATAGTTTTCATCAAGCATGAATTTAAATTTGAGAATAGATTAGGTGTCTTAGCCTCTTTTCTTTTTGATAAATAACAAGAGGTTTTCTACTCATAATTTTCTGTCCTCAGGGCTTTATCATTAAGATTAAATAACTGTACTCTCAAGCATGCCACTGCACAAACATCTTTGCAATTAAGTGAGTAACAGATGCCTTCACAAAGGAACTATTGAAAATTCAGAAAGCATGTTTCCAAAAAAGAAAGAAAGAAAAGTATCAGATGACAGAAGAATGTAATTGTTTACCATTAAAATATATCCTTAATGCTTCCATGGAAACCTGTTGCAACATTATGTTTTTGTACAAGTTATTACAAAGTTTGATCAAAATAATAAGTGTTTGGGGGAGTTGTTGAACATTTCAGAAGCTCTGGAAACCCGTGGTATCTCACACGCATGGGACTAAAATGCAATCATTGCTTGCCTGCCTTTGCGTATGGACACGGCCTGCCTCATTTGTGTGGTGCCTATCATGTTAAAAACACTGTAGTTATATTTGTCTGTTATTCTTGAAATAATGTTCATCTGCCCTTGAACTTGATTCTGAGTTGGTCATTGTTTTCTCATGGAGGAGCATAATTCCTGCCATCTCTGCTGGCTGGCACTGCAGAGGGTTGGTTATTGTTTATGGTCCATGCCCTCTGTTGTGAACATGTTTTTTAATCCTTTGGCCATAAAGTCAGGCTTTCTTAAATCCAGCTTTCTTCAGTGTGGTCTTTAGTTGAAAGTCATGGGGCTAACATCAATCTAGAGCCTCGTAGAAGTAGCAAGGGGGCATCACCAGAAGCAGATCCCTGAGGAGCTCTCAGTCTAGCTGGGGAGACCACGAGAACCTCAGATGTACATAGTAAGATCACGAGCTACAGGCGGGAATTCATTTAGGATGTGACTTGAGTTCCTCTCATCATGCCGCATCAAGTTGGGCCTGATCCCGCTGGGGTTACCACCTCTTGGGGAATTGTGGTGTGGTTATCTTGGCATATTGTGCCCAGTGCCCAAGCCATCGGGCTGCTTCTGTTGGAGTGGGTTGACCCTTTGGGGAATGGCCACATGTGTATTCTGTAGGTCTGTGGTTCTGAGAAAAGGAAAATGCCCACCCTGACGGTGCCTCAGGAGCTGGGAATTCTCTTAACTCAGGGTGATCATTTCAGGAACTTCCCAGCTCCTGTCTGAGAAGTTATGTGTTAAGATGCACAGCTACCTTGCTGAGATGATGGCAGCTTAGAGGAACAGGCAGATTTGTATCAAACTCAAATTTTGAAACGTAATAACCATGTCTTTGACTAGCCATTTAATTTTTTTACACTGAACCTGTTTCCTTATCCATAAAATGAGGATAAAATAATATACCTGTGTATATTTCTTTTTGTAATGACTGAAGTCAGGGCATTTAAAGTGCTTGGTATTAATAGGAACTTTATGTATGGAAGCTGTTGTTAATATTGTAATGCCTAATCAATAAATAAACCAACCAAAACTTTCTCTCCCCACCCTCCCACCTTACCTCTACCCAGGTCTCTGCAGCCCATGCACCCCGGTTCAGTGACCTGTCATGCTTGAACTGCGGCCCTCACACTCACATACCCTGTGGGAATCCCGCCAGCGTCTTGCTGGGTTCTGACAATGTGTACCTTTCTTTCCTCTCTTTCTTTGTGTAGTTAGGGTCACAGGCAATCCAGGACCAGGGAGGAAGGTGTTAGAGTTATCAACGGGCCAAACAAGCAACTCTTCCTCCACTTCTGGGGGCAGATGGAGGGTATTAACGCCTTCAAAAGATTTTCTTGTCCATCTTTTCCTGCCTCTTGAGTAGATAATGAAGCCCCTGGTGAGCAGATCACTTTCCCAGGGAAGAGCTTTTCTCAAGACAAGTGGCCATGTTTTGTTGTTGCTAATAATGGGCCACATACCTTCCAGGTATCTTAGCATAGAACACAAATGATGCTTATTTTGCCTACTTCCTTTTTAAAGAGCTCAGTACTGTGTACCCTGGGCCGCTCACGGGCAAGTAAAGTTTTACACAGGATCCATGTTGCCCTCTCCTGCCATTTTCTCAGCTCAGATGGGCCCTGCCATAGGCTCACTGTCCAGGGCCTACATGTCAGCACTGCATCTCCCTCCATGGGGCCCAAAGCTTTCAGTGCACGTCTTCATCTGCTGGAAGGGGACACCGGTAACCTCTTTTTCAGCTCTCTTGGTTGCTGATTATCTGGCTCCTCACACTCTCCATGCTGTTTTGTCTGCTCTACAGAAACTCACACCATAAAACACAGAGGATCTTTACCAGAGCCCACATCTTTCTCAGATGGAGCTTGGCTTTCAGAAGAACAGGAACAAGGCAGCCCAGTGGCTATGGTACCCAGTGAGCGCTGTGCCCGCTGAGGAAACATCCCCACTTCTCTGCATGTTGGCATTGCACATTCGTGTGTTTGAGTTTTGTTTTGGTGCCTATTGCCTAAATGTTCTTCCGCCACTTTTATAGCTGTGGTCTGGAACCCTGAGAGGTGAACATTATGTGAGATTAGAAACTTTCTATGCTTCTTGGAACCTAAACCAGTGTGGGTACTTCATCCTCAAAAAAGAAAAATATACCTTCTATTGGCTCCATATTTGTTGAAAGATTGCTACCCACACTTCACAGTGAGGTTATATTTTCAGTTTCTGGCTGAGAAGGGAAATGTCTGGCCAAGCCTTAGGATTTATCAAGCCTGGAATCAAGTTGGAGTTATAATGACTTCATTTGGGATCACATCAGGTCCAAAGCCCCAGTGAAACCAATATGTCATTTCTTTTCCACTGCCATGAAAAAAACACAGGATAAGAATAGTAGTAGCATTTTTGCCTTGATATGCACACCAACTTTATTTCCCTCTGCCCCTAAAATATTTTGCTCAAAGGGCACCAACAGATCTTTGGGTCTGGAATTTTTCACTGCTTTGATACCATAAAGGTACCTTATGAAGTAACATGGGGGAGTTTGAGGATCAAATACAGCCCTAAAGATTTTCCACTTGTTTCCCCCACTCTCTGGATTGAATCAGTTCCAGGAATTATTATAATATCTTTTTTCAGAGCTCTATAAATAGATGGACTCACATTTTTCCTTTCAAGCGCTGTTTGTTAAATGTTTTGGCCCAAAAGTTCTGTCATTCTATGCAAGCATTAATCAATATGGAAGATTATTAGTGGTTACTTGTTCAGATGAGATTTGACATTATTTTTCCTCTGCCTATGGGGAGGGGAGGGAAATGTTGCCTAATAAAGATGAAGGGTCTTTTTCTTTTGTATGAAATGCAAATGATGAGGACATGGCAATACACATTTTTCAAATGTGAAGCTGCTGCTTTTCGTTCAGAAAGTGAGGCAAGACCCTGGAGGATTTTAGAATTTGTAAATATAAAATTATCTGCCTTGGTGTTTAAAAAAATAATAAAAAGGAGGAAAGAGTTGGCAGGTTGCCAGATTACTTACATTACAGTAATAGATTTGCTGACCCCTGACTTGTGCTGTAGAGAAATGTATTGAATTTTTCATAATATCAGATGAGGCAGATCTAAAAACCCAGTATACTGAGCACCATTTTTTAACTGGAGATTTAACAAAGCCAAAATCTTTTCAAACCAGCAATTTCTTGTATAATGATAATTTAGTGGCTTAGATGCTAATAAATCCAGGTTTTATAATGCCATTGATTTGTTAATTTTAACCTGGGTTGATTTTAAGTCGTCTTTATTTAAAAGAAAAAAAAAAGGAGAAGGAGAAAAAAAGATCTTGCTTTTTACAGTGACTGAATTTAATAAGAATCTCTGTGATAGCAAAAGGCTGCCCTACTGTTTCTGCTTTGGGGTAGAAAATGTTATTCTTGTATTATTCCCAGGGAAAAATAAAATCTCATGCTGCTACAGATCTTATGCCTATGGAAAGATGTTATTTTTTAATACATGGTGGCTTACCTATTTCAGATCCATTAATGGTATCGTAAATAAGTATTTTGCTAATCTGAAATATGAAATCTTTTGCTAATCTGAACTATGAAGGCCCATTTATCTGCCCAGCTTTCAATCCCCAGAGTAGATGTGGATCAGGGGTAAAAATCTCCCTGGATTTTCTAATGAGTATATTGCTTCTCTTCCCCATTACTTCCACCCACCTAAAACCCAACCCACATTCTTTGAGTTGCAGCCCATTGAAAATATTTCTCCTGTGTAATGAGTTCTCGGGGGCTGGGGTGCATTTTTGCTTTTATCTGTACAGTTTAGAAACTGATTAAATCTTTGTTGTACTACAACTATTTGAGGAATAATCATCTGCAAGGCGCAGGCGAGTTGCATTATACTAAATTCTTTATATAATACAAACCGACTCAGCTTCCCACATTAGGCAATGTTGACCGTATATTGGCTAACCTGTTTTTAATGGTATTGCACGTACGTTAAACGTTTAAATGTTCAGAAACCTATAATAGCTTTCGTCCTCTTGTACTGTAAAAACTTCTAGTAATCAAATGATAAGATCATATCCTGTGGGGTAATTGTGTTCTACCGTGACAGGATAACTGAAAAAACATTCAGTGAAAATCGCCCCAAACGGAAATCACTATATGAACAGCGATTGTTCCTGTGCCGTGCGAGCCCATGCCAGGCCCTGTTCTCCAGGGCTTAGCTGGTCATATTTCTACTTGTTTCCTTTTAGCTGCTGCCTTTCTTGTTTTATTTTGGGAGCTTTTTTTCCCTGAGCCACTATAATTATCTTTCAGTGAGTTAGAAGGGAAAAAAACCCACTCACACTCAGCTGACCTTTACACACACACACACACACACTCACTCACTCACATACACTCTCTCTGGAAGCCTTGAACAAGCACGGCTTGTGTTTGGATTCAGTTTTACCTTAGTCATGCCTCTTTCCAGAGACAAGAAACATTTAATTCCAGATTTCCTGCTTCTGGCTTTAGGCCTTTGACCAGCAAAGTGAAATGTATTTTTTTACTGCTGTCGGCCAGCCAGCTGCTGAGTTGAGTGAAGGGAAGAAAAAAATTTGAAAGAAAAGAAAAAAAAGAAAGAAATGAAATGGAAATGTTGCCCTGCCTTTTGAACTTGCAAAATTGTATAAGGAACTTTAAGTCTCCTTAGCATCTAGAGAGCTAGGTTGGCCCAGTAGCTATCAGAACCCAAGCTGAGGGTCCTCTGGGCCCACCTTAGGTGTCTCTCCCACCCAATTTTCCGCTTCCCCCACTCCCCTCCCAGAGCTAATGCTGTCATCCTTCGCAGCCAAAGAGGGACCCTCGTGGTGTCACCATCTCAGTGAGCGAGTACGGCTGGGGGAGGGGAGTACCAACAAATGGCAACCCCTGGAAAACCCAGACTTCAGTGCTCCTTGGGTTCCCATAGCAACCAAACAAAAGTAAACAACCCTATCTGTCCCAACAATAAAAATATGTTTTCATTAAAGACAATTTAACATATTTGTTCCAATTTACAATGTTCAGTGCATTTTGCTTCCAGACAAAAATCCCCCACCTGCTGAATAAAGTCCCTGGCAGAACCACGCAGATAAAAGGCACTGGGGGGAATGCTGGGGACTTTACAGATGAGACGGAATAAATTCAAGTATGAACAAGATTGCTTTTTTCTCTCTTCTTCTGCTTAGTTATGCTTTTTATTATATAAACATTAACTGTAATATTACAGTGGGAAGCAGGTATTTGGCAGCCATATATTATTTTAGTAAGTCTACATAGAGAGAACAGTTTCCAGTTTTAGCAGCTGTAACATGTTTAAACTCAGTTTGTAATGGGATCTGAAGATAACTATTCCCCATGGGCTGTGTTGATCTCCATGGCTGGCCCATTGCCAGATGTAGGGCTCGAAACTATTATTCACGCCTCCTTGCACATACCTTGTCCGAGCACGTTCAGTAAATGAATTTTGTTTCTAATATGCTATAAATTGAGGTTTGATTTTCCCATAATTTACTTGGTATCTTATTAAAGAGTGAAATAGTATCATACACGTCCCCACGTCAGTACTCACAAACCTGAACAGTTGTGCAAGTTTATCTAGTTGATATCCAAATTGCATAGTTAGAAACCAGTTTTAGGAATGCTAACAAACACCCAAACCAAAGAAGTTTTTGCCTGGGAGCCTCAGTTTAATAATAATTAAGGATCCCAATATTTGAACAGATTGATGTTGTTTATAAGCCAAGTACATTTTCTTCATTGAGTCAACTTGTCTTATTTAAAACAAATTATGTTTGACATATTAAAGTTCATATTTTTAAGGCTGAGTCTTGTATTAATCCCACAGTGAGTCATTAGTCATACCAAATGCATTATAAAAACTTTAATCACTGAAGTTGAAACTGAGATTGTAATGCAATCCATCCCTTTTAATTACATCAGCTATTTTTCCCTTTCAGATCAAGAGCTACATCTCAAAGGGAAAACAGATTAAAACTAGAGCTGTTTGATGTTTCTCCTTTTAGAGTGATTTTATGTACTTTGTTTAAAAAGTTATATAATTAAAATGCTTGAATTCTTCAGCCCTCTGCTTCTTGTGGCTTGAGTGGTCTGCCTGCCTCCTCCTTGCCAGGGCCCTCTTTCAATTGGCACCCCAAAACAGAGCTCCTCATTCTGGAGCCGCCGACCCCCTCAGACGTGTGGAGGAGACCGGAGACCACTGTCTCTCAGCCATGCTGTGCCGGCCTCCCATTAACCTCTTTGTCTTAGGAGTCTGGTCTACATTTGGACATGAATGAAAATATAAATGCTGGAGACAGGCAGAAACAGGTTCCAATTCCACCTCTAAAACAATGGTGTGATGCTTAAGGCAAATTATCTAGCCTATTTGGTGCTCCGTTGCCTCATCTGTTAAAAGAAGAATAAAATTATTATAACAAGAACAATAATGGTAACTAACACTCCATGGGATGTTGTGGAGATTACTGAAAGAACCTATATCAGGCACCAAGCACATTGCCTGGGACAAACTGGTACTTGCTAGAGTATAAGCCGCATGAGGTCAGGGGTTTAGAATGTTTTGTTCGCTGCTGTGAATGCCTCAGTGCCCAGAACATACTGCCTGGCCTATAGCCAATGCTAACTGGTGGCAGAACGAGAAATGAATGGGCGCCATCATTATTGTTGTGATGTTCTTGTTGGCACTTAGCCAGGTTCCATAGGCAGTGATGGGATGTGACTTGGGTATCCTTGGTATATAGATTCACAAAACTTTCTAGAAAGAGATCTTGCAAAAGAGTGTGTAAGTTACTAGACACTGGTTTTGAGTAGAGAAGTAGATCACTAAACTGTGGAGTACGTTTCTGGAAGAACATAGGTGTCGCTGGAGATGAAGTCATTCAATCAATTGCTTATATTGAGTAAAGAAAGTAAACCTGCCTGGCATCAGTGCTGCTGGAATCACCTCACCTGATTGATTATCTCTTCTGCTATCCTTTTTAGATTAATCCTCCCATATGAAAGGTTTATTAAAGGAGAAGAAGATAAGCCCCTGCCTCCAATCAAACCTCGGAAACAGGAAAACAGTTCACAGGAAAATGAGAACAAAACAAAAGTATCAGGAAGCAAACGCATCAAACATGAAATCCCGAAGAGCAAGAAAGAAAAAGAGAATGGCCCAAAGCCCCAGGATGCATCCGAGGTGAGAGTCTCTCCTGCACAGCAGTGCTTCCGGGAGGCGGGGCCTGGCTGCAGGGTTTTCGGGAGCTCTGCATCCGCAGCTGTATGCACAGCTCCAATGCCGGACGGACCGAGAAATCAGCTCGCCTTCACAGTTCCCCAAATAGTGGACCTTTCAGTATGTTCAGGAGCTGAAAGGGAATGCGTGGTTACTGATTGAGCTAGGCCCAGAACAGGATCTAGAAATACACAAATATCGTGTAGGAAACTGGTAGTAATGCTGCTCTGAGATAGAAGGAGCCAGAGCTTCAGGTCTGTGAAGCCAGAGGGCTCCAATGTGAAAGATGTGGCTTCTTTGTCATTTCACAGCTGGTCTATCTGAGGAGTTGGTGTAATTTTAAAACACACTTTGTGGCGTCTAGCAAGGAGGGACATTGAAATTGATGTGCTGTGTCTCTGCAGGGCTGCTCTGAAAAGTTTAGAGAGTTGTTTGCCTCCCATAAATGACCTGTGCCTTTGGTTGAAACCAATTTAGAAACATCTTAAGTACACATTATTTGTAGGGGAATTTTGAAATGGTTCCTCTGAAACCATTATTATCTCTCATGTTAACAGGTAGTTTCTGAACCTTTTAAAACGAGCCTCAGCTACACACAGCCCCCAACAGCTCTTTGGTAGAAGCCATTACTGTCAGTGTACAGCTAGTCATGGAGGCTGATCTGGGCTGTTTCAACATGAATAATAAAAAAAACCCTGCTATCCATAAAAAAAATAAATAAATGAAAACAACTTAGCAGCCACATTTGGAGACAGCGTGTTCTAGGATTCAACCCCAGAGGGAATTTTGGTGCTGATATTAAACACCCCCTAAAAATCAGGTTTATAATGAACACATAAGAGACTCCCTAATTAAACACTGGCTTAAACCACATGTACAAAACACACACCAACCTCCTAGAACTTACCCATAACTGACTTCTGTGTAAGAAAATAGTATTAATACCAAAAAGAGAATTTTTTGTTTTTATTTTTGTTTCATAATTATTGGAAGCTCTAGAAATTAAAAAAGGGGGGAGAGATGATGCAGAGATTTCTAAACATCTGCAAGCTTACAACATAAATGGCCAAAAGCAAGGAAATTCCAAGTTAAGGCTTACATTCCATTCCTCCTTTATCCTGTTGGCTTGGTGATTTATTATAGGGTTTCGGATCAGTGAGTTCTGTTAGACACCATATGGACAGCATTGACAAAGCATCAGGGGACAGACGGAGGGCCAAGAGGCCGGCTGACCTTTGAGTGGCTCCACTTTGGGGATGAAGTTTGAAATGGTTGGTCTGTGTGCTGGGGGAGGTGTCCTCAGCCCCTGCCCTTAACTTACCATCTTGGGAGATAAGCATTGTCAAGAGCAGAGCCTGACCACCTGCATTCTGTTGAAACCCTTGAACCTTAAGCCCCCCTGTTTGTATGAGCCCCAACGGTTCCCTTCAGGGAGCTGTCAGTGTCTTGAGTGTCCAAGGTTATCACAACCAGGCTGTCTAGACTACCTGGAATCTCAAACCCTCTCCAGGATCGACCTTATAATATGAGTTGCTTCCCACTCCAACATAGACCCAAGTTACTGGCCAGGTGTATTTCTTCTCATGGACTGTGTGCTTGGGATTTTAGTTTGGATTTTATTGCTGTAGTTGTTCGCATTGTTTTTAATTTTCAGTGTTTTCAATATGAACCCATGAACTCCATAGAGATAAGAGAGCTCATAAAGCCCATCTAGTCACAAACCATAATCTTCAGATAACTGGATTGCAAGTTGCATGGAAAGGGACCATTATTTTTTTCTGTCTAGCTTTCAAAGTTCTCCTAAACCTGGTTTACAACCAAATGCATGGAACTCCATGTAACTAAAGGCATGGGTCATAGAAGCTTTAGTGGGACTGAGTATTCCCTATGGCCCCTCTTCAAACCACAGCCCCATCAAAAACTAACATTCAAATGCAATTTGCCTTTTTCCCTTGCTGTACTCATTTTTCTGTATTTTCATGTAATGTATAAGCTCAAGAGACCAATGATGATTGTTAATGTAGAACAAGCAGTGATATTTGTACTGGAAAAGGCAGCTATTAGTACAAAAAAAAAGCAAGATAATAAGCAGAAGTTCTTAGGTTTAACACATACCAAAAAAAAAAAAAACAGGTATCTTTAAGTGTATTTAAGGAGAAATAGCTATGAAATGGATGTGATTTCTTAAAATTTGTATTCCTAAGCATCCCTACACTAGCATCTTTAATCTTAACCAAAGATGCTAATGTGGGTGAAGCTTTTCTTAACAAAGAACAACATTCAAGGGTTGAAATGGAAGGAAAAATAGAAAACAACCAGCTCAATACAACTGTTTTGTGACTGTTCTCCTCTAAGACATGTCAGGGCAGAATGACAGCGGTTTTGAAAGGGCTTGTCAGTCAGCTGGGTCACAGATAGAAAGTTAAAATGACCTTCTAAGGTCAGAGTTTGCACAGCTACAGAATGCAATGAATGGGTCAAATTGTGCCCACAACTTCTGTCAATAGGGACACATAAAGAGCATCCATCTCACTGACTACAATTATTTCAGTGAACAAAAAAGCTATATTTGTGGTGGTGCTCACTACCTGAATCTTGACAACTTCATTTTTAGCTTTAACAGAAGTGTAGTTTGCTGCAGTCTAGAAGGACTATAGTCCTTCTGCCCTCAGGTAGACAAACTTATGTTGCATTTGCATGGTTTTTCAATATTTTGCAATTTTATCTGCATGTCATATGGCATTGAGTAGCGATATTAACACTGAGGCATCATTAATTTTATGTATCATGTTGAATACATTAGAATAGGATTTGCTCTCTCAAAAAAAGGCAAGGAGTTATAGTAACTCTGTTGTTTGTTGTTGACATGGAGATCCATTGGATTTTTGGGAGAGAGATGCTTAAAAAGAAACCTTTCTCCAAAGTGTCATAAAGCACAACATGTAATTTAAAACCCATTTGGATAATTGACTGATTTGACAAGAAGACAACCTCAGAATTAAAGTATATGTTAGAATCAAGGAGTGATCTGATTGTATACCATCAGCACATAACACTTGGTATTTTGATAGATGACTCATAAGGGACTAAAATGAATATGCATACTTCCTCTAATGTTTCTGTAATTTAGATTTCTTTGTTTAGAGCTGTGATTGGAGAGTAATAAAGCTTTACAGGAACTCTGCGAGCTGACTGACACACCTGTTCTAAAGAAAAACTGCTGTATGCAATAGTTTATGTCATAGCAAGCTGTATGAATGCATTTGGCTTTCTTCTGACTGTCTTTTGAAATATTTTATCAGGTTTCATCAGAGCAAGAGAAGGAACAAGAGGCTTTAAACCAGAAAAGCATCACAGAGACTCTCCCAGCAGCAGACATGAAGAAGAAAATGGAAGGGTACCAGGATTGCGCAGCAAGGCCCCTGGTGTCTCGAGCAGACTCAGAAAAGGACAACGAAACAGATCCAGGTGCCAACAGGGAGAAGGTGGCAGAGGAGGTGAGAGAGAAGGGGTCTTCTCCTCCACTCCCCAGTGCCCCCTCGGCCCCTGAAAGGGATCCAGCCTTGGTCCCTGGGGCTGGCAAGCAGCCACTTGCTTCTCCCAGCTCTCTCCTGGACTCAAAGCAAGAACCCAAGCCCTGTTGTTTTACGGAACAGCATGAAGATGAACTCCAGGAAGCACCTTTCCCTGTCTTCCCCACCTCGCAGCCACCACTGGCAAACCAGAGTGAGACGGAGGATGACAAACTGCCCGCGGTGGCGGATTACATCGCCAACTGCACCGTAAAGGTGGACCAGCTGGGCAGTGACGACATCCACAATGCACTAAAGCAGACCCCGAAGGTCCTTGTGGTCCAGTCATTTGACATGTTCAAAGACAAAGACCTGACTGGGCCCATGAATGAGAACCATGGACTTAATTACACACCACTGCTCTACTCGAGGGGCAACCCAGGCATCATGTCCCCACTGGCCAAGAAGAAGCTTTTGTCCCAGGTGAGTGGGGCCAGCCTCTCCAGCAGCTACCCCTACGGCTCCCCGCCGCCTTTAATCAGCAAAAAGAAACTGATTGCAAGGGACGACCTGTGTTCAGGTTTGTCCCAGGCCCACCATGGGCAAAGCACTGATCACATGGCGGTCAGCCGGCCGTCGGTGATTCAGCATGTCCAGAGTTTCAGAAGTAAGCCCTCCGAGGAGCGAAAGAGCATCAATGACATTTTTAAGCATGACAAACTGAGTCGATCAGACCCCCACCGCTGCAGCTTCTCCAAGCATCACCTTAGCCCCCTTGCTGACTCCTACGTCCTGAAGCAAGAAATTCAGGAGGGGAAAGAAAAACTGTTAGAAAAAAGGGCGCTCCCCCACTCCCACATGCCCAGCTTCCTGGCCGATTTCTACTCATCCCCTCATCTTCACAGCCTCTACAGACACACTGAACACCATCTTCATAATGAACAGACATCCAAGTACCCTTGCAGGGACATGTACAGGGAATCAGAAAACAGTTCTTTTCCTCCCCACAAACACCAAGAGAAGCTCCATGTAAATTATCTCGCGTCTCTCCATCTGCAAGACAAAAAGTCAGCTGCAGCAGAAACCGCCACAGATGATCAGCCAACAGACTTGAGCCTTCCCAAGAACCCACACAAACCCACCGGCAAGGTCCTAGGCCTGGCACACTCGGCCCCGGGGCCCCAGGAGAGCAAAGCTGGCTCCCAGTTCCAGGTTCTAAACAGCCAGGGTCGGGACTGTCACCCCAAAGCCTGTCGGGTATCACCCATGACCATGTCAACCCCTAAGAAATACCCCGAACCACTTTCCAGATCGGGAAAAGCTCACCACGTGAGACTGGAGAATTTCAGGAAGATGGAAGGCATGGCCCACCCTATCCTGCACCGGAGAATGAGCCCTCAGAACATTGGTGCAGCGCGTCCAATAAAGCGCAGCCTAGAGGATTTGGACCTTGTGATTGCGGGGAAAAAGGCCCGGGCGGTGTCTCCTCTGGACCCATCCAAGGAGGTGTCTGGGAAGGAGAAGGCCTCTGAGCAGGAGAGTGAAGGCACCAAGGCGGCACATGGTGGGCATTCCGGGAGCACCTCGGAAGGCCACAAGCTTGCCCTCTCCTCCCCTATCTTCCCAGGTTTGTATTCCGGGAGCCTGTGTAACTCGGGCCTCAACTCCAGGCTCCCAGCTGGATATTCTCATTCTCTGCAGTACTTGAAAAACCAGACTGTGCTTTCTCCACTCATGCAACCCCTGGCTTTCCACTCGCTTGTGATGCAAAGAGGAATTTTTACATCGCCGACAAATTCTCAGCAGCTGTACAGACATTTGGCTGCGGCCACACCTGTAGGAAGTTCGTATGGGGACCTTTTGCACAACAGCATTTACCCTTTAGCTGCTATAAATCCTCAAGCTGCCTTCCCATCTTCTCAGCTGTCGTCTGTGCACCCCAGCACAAAACTGTAAGCCCAGCTCTGTCCGGCATTCCAAGCGGTGTGGCTAACAGAGCTTCCCTCCTTCCCCTAGGGGTGATGGCTTACAGAATTAGAAGTCAGCATTTCTTCTAATCTGAGGGTGAGATCAGTCCTGGCCAAAGGGGCTGAGATGGGAGGTGAACACAGCTGATTTTTCTGGGACGACTCTGGCCTTGGCTGGTCAGTCTTAAGCCCCTTCCAACACAGATGCCCTCGTACCCAGATGGTTCACTTTGCACAGGGGCTTGTGAAGGGATTTGTGTATCCAAGAAGAACTTAGAGGACCCTATCTGAGTTCTGATGGTCAGGAAACAATCTGGGCAAAAAAGGGGCAGGCATTTCAAAGGAAGGGGCAAGGAAGACTGGCAAACATATGCCAAGGGATGCCCGTCTTTTCATGAAACTCTCCAAGGTTCAATCAATGCAATGTATAGTGAAACTTCAACAGGTCTTTCATTTTGACACTATTAAACAATCCAGAGAAGTAAACACTGTTAAATTGACTGTATATATTTGCTTCTTAAAACTACCCGTATCACTGTTTGCTCACCTAATTTATATACAGGTAGCTCCATTTTCTCCCAGTTCCTTCTTGTCCTTTTTTAAAAAAATTAAACAGTATCGCTTTTGTTTGCAGGTCTTTTGTTTTTGTTTTATTTTGTTTTGTTTTAAAGGCTGACTGACTGTCCTAGTTGTTGGTGTGTGTTTGTAATTTTTCCACATCTTACCATTTTGAGCAGCTTTGGGTGGTAAAGTTATTGTTTACAAATTGAAGCAACTGATTCAGTGGAACAAATGAAAAAGAAACAGTGGAGCACACAATAGTGCAAAGAATATTCCTTTGCAGATCCACAACTTAAGGATTTTGTTCCTCATAAATGGCATAGTTGAAAGAGTTGAAAGAGCTTATACACTGCTCACCCAGCCAAAGGCTTTGCTTTGAAGTATTGGGTTATGTGAAAATATCAAGTGTTGTACTTACCTTATCTAGGCTGTGAAACTGTCCTACATACCAGAGGAATCATAAAAACAAAACTTCACTGGCAGCAAGCTGCTGAATAACAACAGAGTCTAGAGGACATATTTGTGGGCTGCACAGATATTTTAGGAATTTCAGAAATTAGAAAAGGAGCCAAAATGATTTACATTGGTGTTGGCACTGATCCCTTTAAACAGTCTGGGAAAGGGGGATGGGAAGAGGACGGAGTTCAACCACAAAAAAACAAGCAGCTGGAGGCCCGGGCACAGACCCCTTTCCTGGGCCGTGGTGTTTGAGTAATAGGGAGCCACACTGCCTTCATGAGTTGGTTTCTTGTTCCCAAGAAGAAGCTCCCAGGCCACGTCTCTGGGGATAATTGTCATACTGGATTACCCATTTCAAGAGAAACTCATCCTCTTTGGGCTTTGGGGGCATGAGTTTTGTGCGTATGCACACACATAACAGTGGTTTGTGTATGTTTTTAACCATCTGGCAATACAGTCGCTTTATGATTTCTTTTATTGTTAGAAAGAAATGGTCAAGCTGTTCGAGCAGGCAAAAGTCTTGGAGAATGTATATTGTCATTCTTGCCACTTTATTCCATTTGCTGCTGAGATGTAACATCAAGGCAGATGCATTTTCTAAAGGTGTTAAAAGTCGATCAATACAGAGAGTGTGCTTTCTTTCCCAGTCCCATCCCTGCTGATAAGACTGCTTTGATGAACTCCCCAGCCAACCCTCCCTCCCCCAACACTACCTGTAGACATTAGAACCATAATTAGCCAAGTCTTTTACCTCTGAGATATTTAATTCTATGAAAATTGATGACAATTTTCAACTTCTAACTAGGTAACTCAATTGCAAAATAATCAAAACTGGTAAACAATGAAACTGCGGCTCTTAAACAAAGCCATGCATGCCGTGCATTTGTATTGAAATGTCTCCATGATATGAAGCCAAATATTCAATGTAACATACTTAATATCCAAAGGTGGAAACAAAAGAATGTAGAGACCTAGTGTTAAGAGTTCCATTTGCTTCAATTAATTATTTACCTTCCTGTGGAATAATATATATATATATATATTTAATAGAACCATAGATAGACTAGTAGATTTAGATTATAAATGTGTGAGTGCAGATTATCCTGCTATTGCACAAGATTGAGGGGAAAAATCTCAGTTCCAGCTGGCAGAATGCTAGCCAGGACGCATAGAAGAAAGTTGCACTAGATTGAATGGTCGCAGAATCAGAGGCCATGGAAGAAAAAGGAAACTCCAGTGGTTCTGCAGCAGACGTGGGCTATAACCTACATGGTTTCTACAAGTTTGTTTCTCAAAACAAACAAACAAGCAAATAAACAAACCAGGGGCCGTCTGTCTCTGATAGAGCTCACCTATCCATTTGGAATATGGGGCATTTGTTTTCCTCACTGCAATGATTTCAGTCTGGTTTCATCATGTTGGAATTCGATCACACCATTTTCAAACAATGTTAACATAGTCCAGCTTTAGTTTTTCTCATGTCTTCCGAAAGGAGACTCACTTTTTCTGTCTGAGGAAGCTCATACCCTCAGCAAAACATCAGGACAAATAAAGAGAAACGGGGGTATACATTCCCAACAAAAGCAGTGTGTTATTTGTTTCAAAACTAAGAACAGAGATCTTGGAAATCTTTCAAAAAAGACCATTGAATTCTTCACTGGCTGAGAACTACATTTTTAAAAGTCTTAAATAGGGCTTTGTTTGCATTGTTTGAGTTCAAGGGGCCTTATTATTGAATGGAATTGCACAAGCCTTTCTTTGTGCAATTAAACCATTGTTATTGGTAGTTCTGTAAAGGAAACTGTGGAATCGAATTGGCAGTGGAGTCATAAATCTATTTACTGAGCATGGCTTCCAAGAAATGTTGCAATTCAAAATGCGCTAAGTCCGTGATTTACTGGAGATTTGGAGATTCTAAATAATGTTTTTTCAGAACCTTTCCATGCAACTTCTGGTTTAACTTTTGGCTACTCAACATGAAACAACAACAAAAAATAGCCCAACTGAGTTTCAGAATTAAGTATTCGAGTAAGTGATTGGAACTTGTAATAATTGCCACAGGACTGACTTATTTATTTACTAGCTAGAAGCTCTTAAGTTCACTTATCAGGGCATATACAGAAGGGTTTGTTAAAACTCAATGTTAACTTTACAACTTTCTGACCTGGTGCATGAATTCTCAAGTACTGTATTTCACTGTGTTGGTGTGTCTGATGGAAATTTCGAGGTGATCCCACAAAAATATTTTATGTAGTGTGCCTTCAAAGAGAACCATTTATTTCTCTTCACTTTTTGTCCCACAAAGTCACATTCGGTGGTGGTCAGCCAAGTCCCACCTGATCCAGTTTTATTCTTGTCCTAATTTTAAAGAAAAATGGGAACAAGTCTGCCCTGGTGAGACCCACACCGTTGCAATGATTATCTTGAGCACTTAAATTCCAGTGTTGGCTGTTGATGTATTTGATACTCTGCTTGTCTCCCCATGGTTGAAATATGTCTGAAGAATAGCAGCATAATCTCCTGGCTGTTTATACTTTTTTAAACTTTCCTGTGTTGTAAATATTGTATACTTTTGGTGATTCCAGCTATGTAACCTCTATGCTCTGTAAGGTGATTATTTGTATATAGCAACATGGCCCAGTGATATTATATAGTTTCCCAATGGAGAGGTTATTGAGTAACCTTTGCATTAGTTTAAACACTACCAGAAGAATGCTGAGCCAACTATAAACACTCAATTTTGTATGTTTTCCAAATTGTACTTATTACTGCTTTTGATACTGTATTACGTGCCAATAGTTTCCCAATCACATAGCAGGCAAGAGATATTTTGTACTTTTTGATCCACTGTAATATTTAATAAAAAATGTTACTATCTGTTTCCTTTTGGGTGTGAGTCATCTGTCACTTCTTCCTGAGGAGCCCTGGGGCCTCACCAGAGTATTTTCCATCCCTTCGTCTCCAAACTGGATAATAGTAGTAATGATGATGATGGTGATAATGGTCGGTAGTTTGTTGAGAATATACTGGGTACCCAGCTGGCATACAATATCTTTAATCTTCAAAAACCCCATGTAAACATGGGTATGCCCAGCTTACTGATGAGGAAATCACAGCCTAGAGAGGATAAATCAACCTGCCCAAGGTCACCTAACAAATTGGCAGAGTTGGGATTTGAACCCAGAGCTCTTAAATCTATGATTTCCTTTGTATACCATACTCCTCTCCCGGCAGATAACAGAAGTCACTATTTATTTGGTCACAAAGACTTACTCATGCTTCAATTGCCAGACATAGTGTTAAGAGTTGGGAACACAATGGTGAATAAAAGATAAATATTGTCTCTGGAGCTTATAAATCTTATGGGAAAGAGAGTTAGTCAAATAACCACACATATGAATACAAAATCTCAGCCTGACCCAGTTCCAGAACAGAGGAATGTGGTAACTAAAGTGATAAATGAAGGATCAGTGAGTTATCCAGGTGAGAATAAATTAGAAGAGGAATAATCCAAGTACAGGGTACCATGTGTGCAAAGGCCCTGAGGCAGGAATGAGTCTGGCTTATAGGAATCAGGAGGAAAAAAAAGCCTGTGTGACAGAAGCATACTGACAAGGTCCAGGGAATGAGGCTGAGGTGAGGTCCGAGTATGGCAGCAAGCCAGCCAGGTCGGTCCTAATAGACCAGATTGCCATTTTGGTCTTCAACCTAAACAAGAAGAGGTTTAAGCAGGCAGGTGACATGTTCAGATTTGTCTTTTTTAATGTCATTCTCCAGCTGCTGTGTGAAGGCAGATTGAGAGCAAGCTGACATCAGTACGGTGGTCATTCCAGTTGGGGTGGTGGAGTGGAAGAGTGGACACATTGGAGGTATTTAGAAGTACCTCTTAGAAGGAAGGATGAACAGACTTGGTGATGAACTAAATAGGACATTTGATATTCAGAAACAGTTGAAGAGCTAGAAAACCTGTGTTCCGACGACTGGTGAGGATGGACAAAGATTTCTGATCTTTTGATACCTTAATCCTCTGCCTTCAGGCTTCCCCCTGGTTCTGCTCAGATGATTATTAGCTGAAACGAGGCATTCAGAGTAGCTCCCTGTGTGCCCCCTTCTTCATGGGCCCCAGAGATTGGGGCAGAGGAGAGGGTGGGCTTTGGTGAGTGTCTTGGTTTACAATTTATACCACCTTGTCAGGATGAACTTTGAATACACACGAGAGAGTAAACTGCTATAGCAAGCATGTCCCCACAACCCTGGCGGAGGCGGGAACCCACTCACACATTTTTTTAAAAAAGACACAGACCCTTTTTCTTACTATGACTGACTCCCTGAAGGACCCTGCCCACCCCCTCAGGCCAGCAGGAGTTGCAGCAGTATGTTGGAGGCCTCACCCCCTCCTTGCTGGCTGTAATCCCTTTGAAAATCCAAACACAGAAGGACCCCAGCTCCGTGGTCTCCTTGCTCTCATTCTGATTCATGTGTATTTCACCATATCATGTGAATTGCTGTGCGTACAACCAAAAAATGTTCTTCCATCTATGACACATTCAGCATTTATAGATCTGATACTTGAATCATACACAGCAGGAAACATCATGATAAGTTATCTATTTTTACCAGGCCTGGTTGGCAAATACTGTTGGGAAGGAGGGTGCTTTTGCTAAAGATGTCACTCATGGCACAAAGGCAATGAAAATGTCCAGTGATTTATTCTAGGAAAGTGGCCAAAGTTGACAAATGTTTTAGGACTGATAGTGACCAGGAAATGGGTGATCATTTACATCAACAAGTATGTAAATGGCAGGAGGTGGGAGGTGTGGGGGATGACCTCTGGCCAGGAATACTGTGAAAAAAAGCAGAGCCTTCAAGATTGACCTGTGGGGGTACAATAAATTACATTAATGTGGGCTTCACTAATTCAGAATTTCTGAATTTTGAAATCTCCACACTAATTCCTGGGATAAACAACATTCCAAAGCATTTATTTAACCTGCTTAAAAGAACAAACTATTTTTAATCTTGTTAGCTATAACCATAGGCATTCAGCCAACCTAGTAGGGACAAGGTGATCTGTTCCCTGAGGCATTGATACGAGAACTACTGCTACTTTAATTATTGTTGAAATTCCCTCTAGAACAGAACTGTCCAATGGAACTTCCTGGGATGGTGGAAATGTTCTATAACTCAAAGTTTTTCAATAGTGTAGATACTAGTCATTGTGGTTACTGAGTCCTTGAAATGTGCCTAGTGTGATGGATAAACTGAACCTTTAATCCTATTTAATTTTTGTTCATTTAAATTTAACTAGCTACATGTGGCTAGTGATTACTATATAGAATAGCACAGCTTTATAAGGTCCAATTGGCCAATGTGCACATATGGATAGATCCAATTACAGACAGGTCAATATCTGCACATAAACTTTAACATAAACACTAAAGCAGAAAACACTGTGTCTCCTCTTGGCAAAACTTCATTAATTGATCAGTGGTGACTATAGATTTAACACTATTTTTCACTCATAATTTACATATCACAGACATTTAAATACTAAATGAACAAATAAATCATTGAAAGGGCATTAAGAAAGAAGTCTACAATTACGGTGTTTTGTAATTAAGTCCTGCCTTTTATGTTAAATCTGACTGTGGAGGCTTAACTACAACTTCCAGAAAGTCTATGCAATGTTCGTGTGGCCACGTGCAAGCACACTGTTTCATTCCATGGTAATCTCTGCAGACTAGGAGAGTATTCAGCATGAGGGGGATGACCAAGTGGGAAGAAGAGGACCCCAGGACCAAGTGTAGAGTAATCCATGAGAAATATATTTTCAGTGTCCTGGTCCATAGACTTCACACCTGGTTATGTCACCTTATTTCTCCTTTACACACAACTAGTAATGATATAGACTGACAACTCTATATGTGCCAAACACTACTTTAAATGGTTTTTGGTATTAATTCTTTTGATCTTCATTGCATCCCATGATGTAGATACTATATTTATTACTACTCTATAGTTGAGGAAAACAAGACCTATTTGACCTTTTGATGACCAACCAGAATGAGCAGTACCTACCCTGTAATACCAGAAGATTCTTCCCTTATGTTTTTCTTACTGTGTGTGTAGGGAAGATGAAAGATCCATGGCCAGGATTCTCACCTGATACCCATTGTGTACATGCACTGAGGGAATACTTAGCCTACTGTGCAGCTGCATGCTTTCATACCCATTGGCAATAAGCCATTACTGCAGATATTGTTATTAAAGAGCTCCCTCTGTGCTAAGAGCAGAGTCTAGAGAAGAGAACAGAGTCTGGGGAGCAAGAAAGCAGAGGCTGGAAGCAGAGGCAGATCCTGGAGTAGAGGCTGTGCCTGGGGCAGAGCTGGAGCTGAGGCAGAGACTGAGATGGGCTTGCTGCATGCAGAGGCAGATGGGATTCTAGCCCTTGACCTGCCACCGGGAGAATAGAGCTTGGTAGGATCCCCTTTTTACCCACAATGTTTCATTGTCATTTTTCAGTCTCACCAAATCCATAGTGAACTTGCCTAGGGCTGAAACCCTCAGGTGAGACAGTGTGCATCTCCTCCTCTTCTTTACCCTACCACCTGACCCAGAAGTTCAAGTGATCAGCCAAAAATGTTGGCAGAACACCCTACAGTTATTAGTAAATTGATGAGGAAAAAATAAATAAATAAAAGAGTCAGAGAAGACACCAAAAAATAATATTAGGAAAGAAAAAGAGAAGCAGTAGACTTTTAAAATTATTAGAGAACAGCATTAAGCCTGTAAATCGGAACACTTAGATGAAAGAAACTGTTTTCTACAAAAGTAGAAATTAACAAAGTTTTCCCAAGAAGAAATATGACGCAAATAATGATTAAAATTTTTGATCAGCAGCCAAATAGTTCCCCACAAAAAAGCACCAAGCCCACGTGGCTTTAAGAATTCTATCAGAGAATTGAACGGAAACAGAAGAAGAACTAGTCAAAATTTTTTATGAGTGTATTTTTACCTCATTACCAAAACTCAAAAAAGACAGGGAAAGAAAGAAAAAATTATAGAAAAAGCCCACTTATAAACCAGATGCAAAAATCCTAAGCAAAATATCAGAAGATTATTAAAGTTTATATATATATATTCACATACATGTTTATATATATATATATGTCATACATAATGTACATAAAATAACATACATATATGAAATTCATTAAAAACAATATTATATCATGACCAAGAAGAGTTTATCCTAGAAATGTAAAGACAGTGAAACATTGGAAATTCTATTAATATAACAACATATGAAAGTCATCTGGAAAACAACTGAGTCAGATGCACACCTCAAACAATACACAAATGAATTTCATGAAAGAAAACATGAGAGAATTGTTTTGTAATCTTAGAGTATGGAAATCCATTCTAACTATGATTCAAAATTTAGAAACTATAAAAGATTCATTATCTATATATAATTAAACTTCTATGTGCAAAAATTAAGCATATTCAAAATGCAAATTTTACTTGTAATAAATATTGCAATCCATACCACAAAGGGCTAATCTTCCTTACATAATCAAGAAGAAAGTAGACAAACAACACGGAAATGTACAAATCTTAAGTGTACAGATCAATGAACTTTGAATAATGTGTACAGCCACGTACCCATGACCAAGAACAAAATGTAGTACACCTCCATCTTGGCAGAATGTTTCCTCATGACACTTTCTAGTACTACTCCGACCCATAGGCAATCACCATCCTGATTTATATTATCAGATTTCTTACTTGTTTTTAGCACTCTTTTAAAAAATGGGAGCACAAAGGTATTTACCATCACATCACTGCTTTTATTTAACATAGTACTGTAAGTCCTTTGCACTGCAACATGATAAGGAAAGGAAATAAAAGGCATAAAGTTTGGAAAGGAAGAAATAAAATAAAAATTTCTCATAAACAATATGACTATCAAGAAAATCCAAGAGAATTTACACATAAATTATTCTAATGAATGAGAGAACTTAGAACATTTGCTGGATATAAGATTAAAATATCCAAGTCCATAACATTTTCTACCAGAAACAATGGAAATAATACCTTTAAAAAGTTTCCATTCACAGTAGCAATAAAACCAAAATATACCTAAGAACAAGTCTAACAAAATAATTTGGAAAGCAATTTGGCAAAATCCAGCAGAGTTGTAGATGTGCTTATATAAACTCAACAAGAAAATGTCTAGATCAATACTGAGAACCCTCACACTTGTGTTAAAAGCAGTAAGTAGGGGGATGCTTGTGCAGCATTGATTCTCACCACATACAGAGAAACATAGAGATGAAAAACAACATGAAAGTCCACAATGAAGAATGCATAAGTAAATGGAATAATATGCAGTAGTTAAGAGGAATATTTTAAATGTCTATGTATCACTGTAAAGAAGCAATCCAAAACTTACGAGTAAAAAAAAAATGTTGCAAAAGAGTTCACACAGTATGATAAGAATTAAAAACATAAACTAATAGGGTGATACTGCTTGTGGATTTATTTAATGAATATCTGAAGACATAAACAGGAACACATCAACATCAGGTTATTTACAGGAGGGTGTGGTAGGGGAATCTGATGGGGAGGAGGATGCCTTCAATTGACTGGAAAATTTCCTTCTTCTGAAATCTGGAGCAAAAGGGAAATTACAAAATAAATTAATTGATATATAACACTGCACATAGAGTAGACATGTGGGTCTGCAGCAAGCCTCCATTAACTCCTCTGTAAATTGGGACTAAATAACCCCTTCTGGGTCTTTCTCAATGTTGTTGTCAGGATATTTAATAAGTGGTGAAGTTCCATGCAGCTAACCTTATTATTAGTGCTGATGTTTGGGATTGATGCATCATACAACTCTAAGGGTCACCATTCATAGGGAAAGTATCAAGTCTCTACCAAACATCAGCCCCTTGCTAAGAACCTCAAATGCTTTTAGCCCATGTATCCTCATAACAACATAGTGAGATAAGTATTGTGCTATTACCATCTTCATTTCACAAGTGGATGTAGGCACTGTGGATGGGAAGGCTAAATGAGGGACCCAGGTTTCCTGGGGAAGTGAATGGAAAAGACAAGGTTTGATCCAGGTCCATCACATTCCAGAAGCTCTGCTTTAGATCTCTACCTGGCTGTGTTCCAGCCCAGGCATGCCAGTGTTCACACAAAGATACCTCCCAACACTCTAGCCTGTGTTATCAAGACTCCTTACCTACCTCCTCTCTTCCTACCCACCCCCTAACTACCTTCACGGAAGGTGTGACTTTTTCTTGTTGACTAATGCAGAGGAGGATGAGGGCCTGGAATCCCATTAGAAGATCTCAGATCCTCCAGAGAGCACATCTTCCTGCTCCTTCACCATGCTGCTCATTACTTCCCAGCTCAAGGGCTCAACAGCCTAGCCCTTTGTCTCAGAGCCAAATGGAGCTGGGAAGCAGTTGTTAATTACAGTGATGTCCATGGACTGAGAGAAGTGCCTGTCTGCTTTTCTTTTGGAGCAAATTTGTGCAGATTTCAAGATCATAATGGGAATGATTTCTAATTTATGCTTCTAATCCGTGTGTGGGTAGGAGGTTTGCCCTTTGCTGTCAGGCTCCTGGGGTGAGTGTGAGGCCTGCACATGGCCCCTTTGGTGCTCT
>JAVSCE010011287.1:0-15010 GCA_032199065.1 Smutsia gigantea
TGTCTCACCTCTCTCGCTGCCATCTAGTGTGTGAGGTTTTTGCTAAGAAGTCTGCTGATGGCCTGATGGGGTTTCTTTATCAGTGATCTTTTTTCTCTCTCTGGCTGCTTTCAATACTCTCTCCTTGTCCATTATCTTTGCCATTGTAATTATTATATGTCTTGCTATTATCTCCCTAGGGTTCCTTTTGTTAGGTTCTCTCTGAGTTTCCATGACCTGAGTGTCTATTTCCTTCTCCATTTTAGTGAAGTTTTCAACAATTATTTCCTCAAAGAGACTTTCTATCCCTTTGTTCTTCTTCTGGTTAGCCCTATTATGTGAATATTGTTCTGTTTGGATTGGTCACACAGCTCTCTTATTATTCTTTCATTCTTAGAGATCCTTTTTTTCTTTCTGTTTTTTTGGCTTTATTGTTTTCTTCCTCCTTAATTTCCAGTTCATTTACAATTTCTTCACCCCATGAATGCCTGCTATTAAATCCCTCCATTGTTTTTTTCATCTCAGATACTGTGTTCTTCAGCTCTGAGCAATTCTTTTGGAGGTCATCTGTATTTTTATTGAGGTCCTCCGTGAGATCTTGAATATTTTTCTGTAGATCCATAAGCATGTTTACAACTTTTACTTTGAAGTCTTTATCAGGAAGATTGATGATTTCAGTTTCATCAAGCCCTCGTTCTCATGTTTTGTCTTGTACTTTTTTTGACTAAATTCTTCTCCCTCTTCATTGTTTTACTGTTTCCTATGGAATGATAGCTTTATGGAATAGGCACCTTCTAGTGCCCAGAAGCTCAATTTCCTGTGTGGAAGCCCCATCTGTTGGTGTGCAGTGTGCAGAGCTTTATGTCTGGCTTGTAGTGATCTAATTTCAGGTGGGCTGTCAGCTGGTCATGTGTGCAGAGGGACTACTTCGGGCTCTTCTCCTAGAGTTGCTCTTGGCACAGCTGCCCTCCACCCAGCCTGCAGCAATGGAAGGGGCCACAGGTGAGCAGGACTGGCACATGCTGGGAGGAAGGAGCTCCCAGGGATGGCTCCTGTAGTACTTCCCCAGCTGGGCCGATATCCAGCCAAGAAAGCTGGGAGGGTGTCTCCCTTTGCCTTCCTGGCTGCAACACCTGCCTCCACTGATGAGTCAAGTGTGCCATGTGTGCAAGGAAGAGCCTTGGTGCTGTACTGCTGGAGCTGCTGTGGGCAGAGCTGCCCTTTGCCCGGCCTGCAGCAATGGCAGGGGCTGCAGGTGAGTGGAACCAGTGCTTGCTGGGAGGAAGGAGCTCCCAGGGCTGGCTCCTGCAGGCAGTTCCACAGCTTCTCCTGAGCACAGAGTACTGTGTGACCCTTGCCCTCTGGCACCCCTCTCACTGTTGGGAAGTCTTTCAAACTGCCTGCTTTGCTTTTGTCTCAGGGAAGCTGGTGGATCATACCTGTTCTCCACAAGTGGCTGGAATCTCTGCCTCACCTAATGTTCTACCTGTCTTTATTGTCTAGCCCCACTAATCACCAGGGCACCATGTCATGTGGGCTTGTGTTCAGTGGTCCTGTGCTCCTACTCCCTCCCTGCTTCATTCCTGTTCCTCCTGCCTGTGGGCTGGCATTGTGGAGGGCTTGGGTCTCAAAGGATCACAGCTTCGCCACTTCACCCTCTTTGATGAGGTCTTCTGTTCTTCCCCAGATGTAGGTAGTCAGTTCTGCAATCTTCAGGTCACCTTCAGGCCTAGTTGTATTTGCTGTATTTTTGTGTTCTATGTGATTTTGGGAGGAGGCTTCTGCCTTGCCTTCTTACACTGCCATCTTTTTCCCAGATTCCACATAGCAAATTCTTATCATAATGTTGATAAAATGGGATTCCCATTTACTGTGTGTAGTCATTTAATTTAGAAAAGTTTGTGATTCCTTTCTTCCCCAACTCCACCCCTACTCCAAGGTCTTAAATTAGCAGTTGTTTTTGCATAGAGCTGGTTGGCTCAATGATCTTAATATGTGGCCATGAAAATGGCCTAAGATATCATTTATGCCAAAGTCTCTCCTTTCTTATTGATGGAATATAGCTTCAATGCCTCTGGGGGAGCTCTCAGAAAATGAGCTACTATTGAAATCCACAGAATTTGTAATGTGAGCCTGAGTGCATTCTATTTAAATATTTAGTCCTGTAAACACATGCTCATCCTGAGTTTCTAGGTACTATACAGGGAAGATATCACAGATACCACTCCTGCTGCCAAGAAGTTTACAGTGAAAAGCAATATGTTTGATCTTTAGGGATTCCACTGTATGTCCTTCTTTCCCCCTCTACCCCAGTACTAGGATCTGGTATCTAGAATCTCTGATAGAGACTGCATTAGATATTGAAGTAGGTAGCTGAAATGATCTTTAAACCACTTTTCAATTCTACCATTTTGAGAGTCTCTGATCTTGCTCACCAGGGACCTACACTTTATTATTTGATTTTGACTTCTTGGAAATGCATACCCTTCCTCATTTTGTCTCCTATGGACTTTGATACCCAAGCTATGTCACCTCTTCATCAAAAGCACTTTGAAGCCCCTGGTGAGGCCACATTGTTCAAAATGCCAGGAGAACAGGTGGTATGTAAATAGAGGACATTCTTGAAGCTCTAACAATCACATGTGTGTGTGTTGGGGCAAGTGTTGGGGAAGCAAACAGTGAGTTGAGTCTCTGTGGTGGGCAAAAACCTAGGATATCAGTAGAAATAGCAATCATTCTGATCACACTCTTATAGAAAATCAATATTTTTGCCTACTTGGGGAGCCATTTTGGTAATTTTCTTGACAAAATTGGTAAGTAAATGTAATTCAGCTTCAGTGACTCACTGACACTAATCTTTAGAGTGTTGCTACTCTTTCCCTGATTATCCATTTCCACTCCCCACCCTTCTAAAATCCTGCCAATCTAAAATAGATCTTCCCCTGTTCTGTTTGTTTTTTGTTTGTTGTCCTCATAAATTTAAATTTTTATTGCAAAGCATCAAACTACTATATAGATGTTCTACACTTACAACTAATTGTTGCATTGTTGCTTATGTACTCTGCCCTGCTTATGTCTCCAGTCTTGCTATCTCTCCTCTAACCCCATTCCCCTACTCTAAACAGTGAAACAATCCAATGTGTATCCTTATATAACTTCTGCTTACTCTTTTAAGTATACAAACATATATACGTGGGGATTTTCTCATTACAAAATAAGAGTTATATATTTCTTTGCATTGTTCTTTTCTTAGTAAAAATACATAGTGGGTATCATGACAAATCAACTGACAGTTCACATATCCTTTTATGAATATAGTATTCCGTTTTGCTTAATAGTCTATGATACCACAATTTAGTCAGTCATTATCCCTATTGATGTGCATATACTTTATTCCCAGTTTTTTGTCTCTACAAGAAGTGCTGTAATAAAAGCCCCTACCATTTACTTTTAAATAAAATTTTTAATTTTAGAACTGTTTTAGATTTACAAAACATCTAAGTCAGTGTTTCACAATCATAGGTAGATCAGCAGAAAAGGATAATATTCCACTGAGCAGAGGCTTAGATTACAGCACAACTGGTGACCTTTTTTATTCATGTAGCAGAGCTTAGGGAGTGATTGGCACTGATTGGCATGGGTGAAATCTTTGAATATTATTTCCTTTGTACGCCTTGGTAAGAAAAAAGAAAGGTTTGGGAACTACTGTTCTAAAGGAAACAACGTTTCATCAATTCAGAGATACAGAAATCAGATCTTCAAGAATGTCATAAGTGAAGTAGTTAGCATTTGGCTATGTATAATAAATGTTTTTCAGATCTGGTACTGTGCACTGACTCCAAAAATTCAGTTCATACAGGTGATCTTATGCCATTGCCAAAAGAGTAACATTTATAGTGAAAAAGGCTCTGAATTTGGCAGTTTATATTCATCTAAAATCCTCAATTCAATATCACTTCAAGTTAGTTACAGATGATTTTTCTGTGCTTTATTGACCTCATTAAAAATTACTCTATAGATTTCAGTGTGTTAAAAAATGCAGATTTGAACTATTTAGTAATATTCTTAACCCATTTGAATCATAGTAAGTAAAGGTTACTGTTTGATTTTTTCAGTAGCCAGTTACTCATTTTGTGTTTTTCTTTGTCTAGTCTCAGGAGTGATTAAGTTGAATTTCTCAGCATGTTAGGGAATTAGTAATAGAAAAATGGTGGAGAAGTGAATCATATTTTGAGAGGCAGTGCCAGTCCAAGAAATACTGTCTCCATCACTTCCCACCTGAATTTTTTCAGTGGAGGCACTTAGTAGGATAAAAATTATGAGACTAATCTTATTTGACAAAATTCCACGTATCACTTTCCCAGCAACTTGGACCAAGGGGTGACTTAAGCTGTGAATCAAGATAGAGGTATTCATATAATCCTGAACTGAATTCACAGACAGCTATAAAAATGACTATTATTTAACATCTGTAGAAACCTGTATGTTTACAGATCATGATGGCAAAATGCAGAGAACCAGTTATAGGTTAAAATACCATTATGACCATTTGCCTCTTCAATGAAGTAAACAGAGTAAGGAATGCCCTTCTTAATGGGAACATAGTCCAACTATTTTTGGTCTTTGATAATCACTGGAATGAATGAGGTTCTCAAAATCTGAATGCCTATTTCTAAAGGATACCTCAGTGCATTTATCCAGCCTTGAGACATGAATTTTACCTTACTATTTATCACATTTTAGTGATTACTCCAGTAAAACATCAACAAAAATAAGTGAGGGGGTAGAGATATTTGAAATAAGAAATATAGCATGTTGCTAATTACTGAATCATACGATGAGTACATGAAGGTTCATTATACTGTTTTTATTTTTTAGTATGTTTTGTTCCATACCAAAAAAGAAAAAGGTGTACAGTACTTTGGCCTGGCTTTAATAGTCCTTAAATGATCCCAAGCTACAGTGCTTATGTAGTGCATATTAAACAATTTTTATATTTCACTCAGTAAATGTTCATTGAGCATGTACCATGGGATTCATTTTTGCCATATTGCAAGGAAACCTATGCCTTTACAAAGAATAGTAGAGGAGAGGGGAAAATGATGGCAAAATAGGAAGGCAGAGTAGAAACCTCTTGAACACGCACACCAACGAAGCAACTGGAGCAAATACAACTAACCACTAAAATGTCCAGAAGACTGCAGAATAGACCACCTACACCTGGTAAAGTAGAGAAGACCACACAGAGAAGTATAAAGTGGCAGCACTGTGACTGATCAGGACCTAAGCCCTCTCTCCACCCCAGCCCACAAGTGGGAGGGAGAGGAATGGAGTGGGGAGGGGATAAGTGCTCAGGAAGTCTGCAAACCTGACCCTGCTGATCTGCTCTGGGAACTTGAGTTCATATTGCATTAGGCTTTGGTGATTAACAGGGATAGATACCAGAGATGGTTGGAGCAGTCTGGAAGGCTGAGTCTCTCAGAGCCTGAGCACTTGTGGAAAGCAGACATGCACCATCAATCCCAACACAGAGGTGGCAGTCTGAAAGATTTATAAGCGATGGGAAGGGTGCCAGAGAGGCAAGAGTTGGATGGAGCTCTCTCTGCAGGAGAAAAGGCAAGTGGACACTTCCCCAGCCTTCCCTCAGCCCAGCTGTTTGGGCACTCATGGGAGCCCCAAGTACTCCATACCCCTTGCTGCTGGCTAAGCCCTAGGTGATTCCCTGTGCACCTGCCTGCCTGCCTGGCTCTGTTCAACCCAGCTGCAGACTTTGCTGCCTGGCCAGAAGAAGGAGGCATTCCCAGCTTTCTCAGCCCTTTTTCAACCCAGCTGGAGAGGCACCTGATGGAGCCAGCACTGAGCACTCTGTCCTTCTTGCTGGCAGCTTAGACCCATGCCTCACTACCCTGAGAACCCATCCCATCCATCCTGTCAGCCCAGCAGTGCTACCACCACATCAGGGAAGACCCACCCACAATGACCCCAGCAGAAGCACAGCTGCTCTATTCACAAAGGGACTCTGCTAACAATGATCAGCCATGGCGTGCAGACAAGCAGAAAGGCAGCCATGCCCATAGCCCACCAAGAGCAACTGGGGTCTACCAAAAAGGAGAATCAGGCACTGGAGAGTAAAAAGTCTTGAGATTCTGGGCACCACCAGATGCCTTCCTCATAAAACCATTACTCTCTAGAACAGGAGGCAAATAACAGACCTATCCAATACAGTGGAAGAAACAGAAACCATGACAAAATGAGGAGGCAGAGGAATATGTTTCAAACAAAAAGACAGGATAAACACCACAGAGGACTAAATGAAATGAAGATCACCAAAATTCTTGATAAAGATTTCAGAGTAACCGTCATAAATATGCTCAGTGATCTGCAAGAATGTATTTATGATCTCAAGGAGGACTTTGACGAAGAGATAGAAGACTTGAAAAAGAGCCATTCAGGACTGCAGAATACAGTAGCTGAAAGAAAACATACAATGGAGGGAATGAATAAAGATGGCTGCAAGTAGATGGAAAATGAACAAAAAGAAACAATGAAGGGGAGGAACAGAGAGAAAAAAAATGAAGTAAACAGAATGAAGTAACAGAGGATTTCTGTTACTCTAGAAAATCTCTAGAAATGAGAGGATGCTAAGAGAGCTGTGTGACAATTCCAAATGAAACAATATTTGCATATTGGGGTACCAGAAGGAGAAGAGAGAGGCAAAGGTGTAGAAAGTCTCTATGAAGAAATAATTGCTAAGATTAAAGATGGCAGCATGAGAGGTGAGACAGAGGCCTTCTCCCAAAACCACATATAATAAGAAAATGTAATTAATACAACTGATGCTGAAAGAGCAACAGGAAAGAAGGATGGGCCACACTGCATACAGGTGGAGAAAAGAGATACTTCACGGAATAGGGTAATGTACCAAAGCCATGATCAGGTGAGACCCAAGCCCTTCCCCCACCCCAGCTCACTAGTGGGAGGAAGAGAAACAGAGCTGGGAGGGAGTGGAGGCCTGGGACTGCTGAACACCTAGCCCTGGAGATCTGCCCTGGAAGCACGAATCTACATTGCATGGTGTGCTGGTGACTAGTGGGGTTGGAAAGCTAAGACAGGTGGAGTACTTGGAGAGACTGAGATTCCAGCTGCTTGTGGAAAACAGGGATCCATATCCAGCTTCTCTGGGACAAAAGAAAGGCAGACCATCTAAGAGACTTCCTAACAGCAAGAGGGCTGCTAAAGGGGCAAGGATTGTACAGAGCTTACTGCTCAGGAGAAAGGACAGGTAGACAAAATTGTCTGGGTGCACTCTCCCCAGCACATTGGGAACTTTCAGGAGCTTCAGGTGCTCCATCCCCCTGGCTGGCTACACAGCTCCAAAGCCCCCACTGTGATATGCAGCCAGCTGCGCCTTCCTCCTGGCCAGCACACACCTGGCTCACAAACTAGCAGCCCCTGCCCTGGTATCAGGTTAGCCAGAGGGAAGGCCTGCTTATGGCAGCTACAAACGCGAAGTGTAGAGGCTTTTATACCTGTGTGTTCAGCCCACTGGTTCTGGTACTGGTGATAGGCACTGTAGCTGGGAAGCAGGAAACAGCTCTTTCCTACCCCAGGGACCAGAACCACTCCTCTGCAATCACCAACATCGCTCCAGTGGCTGAGCACCTCCAGAGAGTAGGGCTTTTCTGGGCACTAGAGGATGCCATATACAAATATGAAACGTCAAAGGAACATGGTTCAAAATCCAACAAACAACAGAAAAAGGTCAAGTGAAACTGAACTCATCAATCCTCCTGAAAGAGATTTCAAAATAAAAATCATAAACATGCTCATGGAGGTACAGAAAAATATTCAAGAACTCAGGAATGAATTCAGGATGGAGATCCAGTCATTATGGAATACAATGGAGGGATTTAAAAGCAGATTAGATATGGTGGAGGAGACGATAAATGAAATAGAAATTAGAGAAGAGGAATACAAAGAAGTTGAGGCAGAGAGAAAAAAGGATCTCTGAGTATGAAAGAATATACAGAGAATTGTGTAATCAATCCAAACAGAACAATATTCGTATTATAGGGGTACCAGAAGAAGAAGAGAGAGAAAAAGGGACAGAAAGTGTCTTTGAGGAGGTAATTGCTGAAAACTTCCCCAATCTGGGAGAGGGGATAGTCTCTAAGACCATGGAAGTCCACACAGATCTCCCAACACAAAGGACCCAAGAAGGACAACACCAAGACATATAATAATTAAAATGGCAAAGATCAAGGATAAGGACAGACTATTAAAAGCAGCTAGAGAGAGAAAAAAGATCACATATAAAGGAAAACCCATCAGGCTATCATCAGACTTCTCAGCAGAAACCTTACAAGCCAGAAAGGAGTGGCATAATATATATATTTTTTCTTTTTTACTTTTTTTAATATAATTTATTTTATTATCATTAATTTACAATTACATGTGCAATATTACGATTATTAAACTACCCCTTCATCAGGTCCCCCCCACCAACCCCATTACAGTCACTGTCCATCAGCGTAGTGAGATGCTATAGAATCACTACTTGTCTTCTCTGAGTTGTACTGCCCTCCCCGTGCCCCCCCAACATTACATCTGCTAATCGTAATGCCCCTTTTTCCCTCTTATCCCTCCCTTCCCGCCCATTTTCCCCAGTCCCTTTCCCTTTGGTAACTATTAGTCCGTTCTTGGGTTCTGTGAGTCTGCTGCTGTTTTGGTCCTTCAGTTTTTTTCTTTGTTCTTATACTCCACATATGAGTGAAATCATTTGATACTTGTCTTTTTCGGCTTGGCTTATTTCACTGAGCATAATACCCTCTAGCTCCATCCATGTTGTTGCAAATGGTAGGATTTGTTTTCTTCTTATGGCTGAATAATATTCCATTGTGTATATGTACCACATCTTCTTTATCCATTCATCTACTGATGGACACTTAGGTTGCTTCCATTTCTTGGCTATTGTAAATAGTGCTGCAATAAACATAGGGGTGCATCTGTCCTTTTCAAATTGGGCTGCTGCATTCTTAGGGTAAATTCCTAGGAGTGGAATTCCTGGGTCAAATGGTATTTCTATTTTGAGTTTCTTGAGGAACCGCCATACTGCTTTCCACAATGGTTGAACTAATTTGCAGTCCCACCAGCAGTGTAGGAGGGTTCCCTTTTCTCCACATCCTCGCCAACATTTGTTGTTGTTTGTGTTTTGATGTTGGCCATCCTCAGTGGTGTGAGGTGATATCTCATTGTGGTTTTAATCTGCATTTCTCTGATGATTAGCGATGTGGAGCATCTTTTCATGTGCCTGTTGGCCATCTGAATTTCTTCTTTGGAGAAGTGTCTATTCATGTCCTCTGCCCATTTCTTAATTGGATTATTTGCTTTCTGTTTGTTAAGGTGCATGAGTTCTTTATATATTTTGGATGTCAACCCTTTATCAGATACGTTTTTTATGAATATATTCTCCCATACTGTAGGATGTCTTTTTGTTCTACTGATGGTGTCCTTTGCTGTACAGAAGCTTTTCAGCTTGATATAGTCCCACTTGTTCATTTTTGCTTTTGTTTCCCTTGCCCGGGGAGATATGTTCATGAAGAAGTCGCTCATGTTTATGTCCAAGAGATTTTTGCCTATGTTTTTTTCTAAGAGTTTTATGGTTTCATGACTTACATTCAGGTCTTTGATCCACCTTGAGTTTACCTTTGTGTATGGGGCTAGACAGTAGTCCAGTTTCATTCTCTTACATGTAGCTGTCCAGTTTTTCCAACACCAGCTGCTGAAGAGGCTGTCATCTCCCCATTGTATATCCAAGGCACTTTTATCAAATATTAATTGACTGTATATGTTTGGGTTAATGTTTGGATTTTCTATTCTGTTCCACTGGTCTGTGGGTCTGTTTTTGTGCCAATACCAAATTGTCTTGATTACTGTGGCTTTGTAGTAGAGCTTGAAGTCAGGGAGTGTAATTCCCCCTGTTTTATTCCTACTTCTCAGGATTGTTTTGTGTTTTCGGGGTCTTTTGTGGTTCCATATGAATTTTAGAATTATTTGTTCCAGTTCATTGAAGAAAGCTGTGGGTAGTTTGATAGGGATTGCATTGAATCTGTAGATTGCTTTAGGTAGTATAGCCATTTTGACAATATTTATTCTTCCTTGCCAAGAGCATGGGATGCATTTCCATTTGTTAGTGTCCTCTTTAATTTCTCTTAGGAGTGTCTTGTAGTTTTCAGAGTACAGGTCTTTCACTTCCTTGTTAGGTTTATTCCTAGGTATTTTATTCTTTTTGATGCAATTGTGAATGGAATTGTTTTTCTGATTTCTCTTTCTGTTAGTTCATCATTAGTGTATAGGAAAGCAACAGATTTCTGTGTGTTAATTTTGTATCCTGCAACTTTGCTGAATTCAGATATTACTTCTAGTAGTTTTGGAATGGAATCTTTAGGGTTTTTTATGTACAGTATCATGTCATCTGCAAATAGTGACAATTTGACTTCTTCTTTACCAATCTGGATGCCTTGTATGTCTTTGTTTTGTCTGATTGCTGTGGCTAGGACCTCCAGTACTATGTTGAATAACAGTGGAGAGAGTGGGCATCCCTGTCTTGTTCCCGATCTTAGATGAAAAGCTTTCAGCTCTCGCCGTTAAGTATGATGTTAGCTGTGGGTTTGTCATATATGGCCTTTATGATGTTGAGGTACTTGCCGTCTATACCCATTTTGTTGAGAGTTTTAATCAGGAATGGATGCTGAATTTTGTCAAATGCTTTTTCAGCATCTATGGAGATGATCATGTGGTTTTTGTTCTTCTTTTTGTTGATGTGGTGGATGATGTTGATGGATTTTCGAATGTTGTACCATCCTTGCATCCCTGGGATGAATCCCACTTGATCATGGTGTATGATCCTCTTGATGTATTTTTGAATTCGGTTTGCTAATATTTTGTTGAGTATTTTTGCATCTATGTTCATCAGGGATATTGGTCTGTAATTTTCTTTTTTGGTGAGGTCTTTGCCAGGTTTTGGTATTAGAGTGATGCTGGCTTCATAGAATGAGTTTGGAAGTATTCCCTCCTCTTCTATTTTTTGGAAAACTTTAAGGAGAATCGGTGTTATTTCTTCTCTATATGTCTGGTAGAATTCAGAGGTGAATCCATCAGGCCCAGGGGTTTTGTTCTTGGGTAGTTTTTTGATTACCAATTCGATTTCGTCACTGGTGATTGGTCTGTTTAGTTTTTCTGTTTCTTGCTTGGTCAGTCTTGGAAGGTTGTATTTTTCTAAGAAGTTGTCCATTTCTTCTATGTTTTCCAGCTTGTTAGCATATAGATTCTCATAATATTCTCTTATGATTCTTTGTATTTCTGTGGGGTCCGTCGTGATTTTTCCTTTCTCATTTCTGATTGTGTTTATGTGTGTAGATTCTCTTTTTCTCTTAATGAGTCTGGCTAGGGGTTTATCTATTTTGTTTATTTTTTCAAAGAACCAGCTCTTGGTTTTATTGATTTTTTCTATTGTTTTATTCTTCTCAATTTTATTTATTTCTTCTCTAATCTTTATTATGTCCCTCCTTCTGGTGACTTTGGGCCTCATTTGTTCTTCTTTTTCCAATTTCAGTAATTGTGTCTTTAGACTATTCATTTGGGAATGTTCTTCCTTCTTTAAATAGGCCTGGATTGCAATATACTTTCCTCTTAGAACTGCCTTTGCTGCGTCCCACAGAAGTTGTGGCTTTGTGTTGTTGTTGTCATTAGTCTCCATATATTCTTTGATTTCTGTTTTGATTTGGTCGTTAACCCATTGATTAATTAGGAGAGTGTTGTTAAGTCTCCATGTATTTGTGAGGCTTTTTGATTTCTTTCTAAAATTTATTTCTAGTTTTATACCTTGGTGATCTGAGAAGTTGGTTGGTAGGATTTCAATATTTTTGAAATTACTGAGGTTCTTTTTGTGGCCTAGTATGTGGTCTATTCTGGAAAATGTTCCATGTTCACTTGAGAAGAATGTGTATCCTGTTGCTTTTGGGTGTAGAGTTCTGTAGATGTCTGTTAGGTCCATCTGTTCTAGTGTGTTGTTCAGTGCCTCTGTGTCTTTACTTATTTTCTGTCTGGTTGATCTGTCCTCTGGAGTGAGTGGTGTGTTGAAGTCTCCTAAGATGAATGCATTGCTGTCTATTTCCTCCTTTAATTCTGTTAGTATTTGTCTCACATATGCTGGTGCTCCTGTGTTGGGTGCATATATATTTATAATGGTTATATCTTCTTGTTGGACTGACCCCTTTATCATTATGTAATGTCCTTCTTTATCTCTTGCTACTTTCTTCGTTTTGAAGTCTATTTTGTCTGATACAAGTACTGCAACACCTGCTTTTTTCTCTTTGTTGTTTGCATGAAATATCTTTTTCCATCCCTTCACTTTTAGTCTGTGTATATCTTTGGGTTTGAGGTGAGTCTCTTGTAAGCAGCATATAGATGGGTCTTGCTTTTTTATCCATTCTGTTACTCTGTGTCTTTTGATTGGTGCATTCAGTCCATTTACATTTAGGTGATTATTGATAGGTATGTACTTATTGCCATTGCTGGCTTTAGATTCGTGGTTACCAAGGGTTCAAGGGTTGCTTCTTTACTATCTAACAATCTAACTTAACTTTCTTGTTAAGTTATTGTAAACAGTCTGATGTTTCTTTATTTCTCTCCCTTCTTATTCCTCCTCCTCCATTCTTTCTATAATAGGTGTTTTATTCTTGCCTTTAGTTAGTATTTGGATGGTCTGCTTTCTTTGCTATGATTTTATTTTCTCTGGTGACATCTTTTTAGCCTTAGGTGTGCTTCCATCTAGAGCAGTCCATTTAAGATATCCTGTAGTGGTGGCTTATGAGAGGCAAATTCTCTCAACTTTCGTTTGTCTGGAAATTGTTTAATCCCTCCATCATATTTAAATGGTAATCGTGCTGGATACAATATTCTTGGTTCGAGGCCCTTCTGTTTCATAACGTTAAATATATCATGCCATTCTCTTCTGGCCTGTAAGGTTTCTGTTGAGAAGTCTGATGATAGTCTGATGGGTTTTCCTTGTAGGTGATCTTTTTTCTCTCTCTAGCTGCCTTTAATACCCTGTCTTTATCTTTGATCTTTGCCATCTTAATTATTATGTGTCTTGGTGTTGTCTTCCTTGGGTCCCTTGTGTTGGGAGATCTATGAGCTTCGGTGGACTGCGAGACTACTTCCTTCCCCAGCGAGGGAAAGTTTTCAGCAATTATTTCTTCAAAGACACTTTCTATCCCTTTTTCTCTCTCTTCTTCCTCTGGTACTCCTATAATGCGAATATTGTTCCGTTTGGATTGGTCACACAGTTCTCTTAATATTCTTTCATTCCTAGAAATCCTTTTATCTCTCTCTGCCTCAGCTGCTCTGTACTCCTGTTCTCTGTTTTCTATTCCATTAACAGTCTCTTGCATCTCATCCATTCTGCTGTTAAGCCCGTCGATCGCTTGTCTGATTTCTGTATTGTCTTTCCTCAGTTCCCTCACTTCCTCCCTCAGCTCTTGCACATTTCTCTGTAGGTCCATCAGCATGGTTATGACTTTTATTCTGAATTCTTTTTCAGGGAGGCTGTGCATTTCCATCCCTTCAGACTCCCTCTCTGGGGTTGTCTGGTTGATTTTGGTCTGAACCATATTCCTCTGTCTTTTCATGGCTATATAATTGGTCACTGATAGTTGCCACGTATGTCAGCTGGGCTCTTTAAGACTTTAAAAAGAGAATAAAAGAAAAAGAGAAAAAAAGAAAAAACAAAAACAAAACAAAAAACAAAACAAAACAAAAAAAACAAAAAAAAATGCCCACCAGACGTAGATTCTGTGGGAATGCTCTGGGTGGCGCTATTGCCCCACTATTCCACAGCTGTGACTGTGCCGCTCCGCAGGGCCCTTTATCGCTCTGGCAGGGGTGGGAACGAATAGGAGGCTGTTGATCTCAGTGAGAAGTGTTAAGTATGGCTACGCTTCCTCAGTCGCCAGCTAAGGCGTCTGAAACTCCCCAGGACTCCCAGCCTGCTGGGCTGAGTGTGCTGGGGCGATCCGGCTCCTCCGCTGGGCTCCTGTCTCTTTAAGACTGCTGAAGAAAGCACACGCTTTTTTTTTTCCTTCCCGGCAGCCGGCTGCAAGCAACCTGGCGCGTTCCCCGCTCAGATCCTGCCCCTCTGTCTCTCCAATCTCCGCTACACTGTGCAATGTGGGTCAGCGCTCCCCGCGCAGATCACCGGGGCTGGCTACTTCGTGGGGTGTACTTCCACTCCCTCCCGGCTCTGAATCCTCTCCTCCCGCCGGTGCACTGGGGTGGGGGAGGGCTCGGGTCCCGCCAGGTCGCGGCTCCGTATCTTACCCGCCTCTTGGGATGCCGAGTCCTTTCGGGTGTAGCTGCACGCTGTGCACTTTCCTGTGTATTCTCGTCTCTCTTTTAGGAATAGATGTATTTTCTGTGTTTTCGTAGATAAAATATAGTGTTGGGAGGAGATTTCTGCCGCCCTGCTCACACTGCCATCTTCCCGGAAGTCTCTACAAGACACTCTTAAGAGAAATTAAAGAGGATATTAACAAATGGAAACTCATCCCATGCTCTTGGCTAAGAAGAATTAATATTGTCAAAATGGCTATCCTACCTAAAGCAATCTACAGATTCAATGCAATCCCTATCAAAATACCAACAGCATTCTTCAACAAAGTGGAACAAATAGTTCTAAAATTCATATGGAACCAGAGAAGACCCTGAATAGCCAAAGAAATCCTGAGAAGGAAGAATAAAGCAGGGGGAATCTCCCTTCCCAACTTCAAGCTCTACTACAAAGCCACAGTAATCAAGACAATTTGGTACTGGCCCAAGAACAGACCCACAGACCAGTGGAACAGAATAGAGAGTCCAGATATTAACCCAAACATATATGGTCAATTAATATACGATAAAGGAGCCATGGGGAAATGACAGCCTCTTCAACAGCTGGTGTTGGCAAAACAAGACAGCTACATATAAGAGAATG
>JAVSCE010011288.1:0-46596 GCA_032199065.1 Smutsia gigantea
CCCGGTGAGGCTCTAACTCCCTCCAAGAAGAAAATAGCTTATTTCGAGAGCATATTTTCGGGAAAAAACCTTCTTCTCGGTTGTCTGCTCTGCACAAGTGGAAATTTCTCCCAAATCTGCTCATAGAGCTAGCAGGTTCCCAGCGACACCCCCGCGCTTCCGTGCCACCTGGGCGCTCCCGGATGAGGCCCCACCCCTTTGGCTCCACGTGGTCGGCAGCGGGGCCAGCGCTGCTGTGGCTGCTGGGTCTGTGTGAGGAGTGGGCCCCGGAATGGCGGAGGCCCTGTCCGGGGGTGCGTTGTTGCAGGGTGGGCTGACGCGGTGCAGAGTTGGCTGGCGGGAGGAGAGACAAGCTCCCGGGAGCGTTCGGACGGAAGAATGGGACATCCCCAGAAACAGGACTGCGGAGTGTATCGCAGGGAGACGGGGAATCGGACGCAGAGAGGGTATCCTGGGGGTGGGGGGAAAGGGCGCCTCCAGCGGTTGTGCCGGTGGAGATAGGGGTGCCTCTGGAGAACAGGCAAGAGAGAAGAGAGACCGGGTGAGGGGGTTGGGGCCTTCAAGAGGTTGAGACCAATGGACCGCTGCGGGCCTTGGAGGATTGGACCAGCAGGAAAGTGTCAACACCCATTTCCCCTTCTGCAGGTGCTGCCCGGTTCTCCTGTCCCCCCAACTTTGCCGCGACGTCTCCAGCCCCAGAGCCCACTCGTTTCTCCTTAGAGGTGTTGACGGGCCCGGCAACAGAACTGTGGTTTATCCAGGCCCCTGCAGACTTCGCCCCTGACTGGTGAGCCCCAGGTGGTCCCAGGACACCTCCCGGGAATGTGCCCCACTCCAGTGGCTGAGCTTGGGAGAAATTTAGAGGGGTTTTCCTGAAGAACCCAGAAATGCTGCTGCTCAGCTCCTTCCCCCATTTCACCAAAAGAATCTGACCAAGCTTCTGCCTTCCCCTTTCTCCTTTCAGCCTCAATGGGCGGCTTGTGCCTCTCTCTGGCTCCCAGATTGTGAAGGGCAAGTTGGCAGGCAAGCGGCACCGCTACCGGGTCCTCAGTAACAGTGGCCCCCAGACTGGAGAAGCAACCTTGCTGGCCCCCTCAGCAGAGGCAGGAGGGGGACTCATCTGTGCCCCAGCCCCGCAGGGCCACCTGAGGATCTTTGAGGGTCCCCGAGATTCCTTATCAGGATTATCCTTGCAGCCTATTCCAGCAAGGCCCCCACCAGAGATCCCCCCTGGCCTGAGGCCTCGCTTCTGTGCCTTTGGTGGCAGCCCACCAGTCACAGGGCCTGGGTCAGCCTGGGCACTGAAGTCACCAGCCTCAGGGAAGAAGAAAAAGAAGAAGAGGCGCATGCCAGAGGTATCAGTTCCTCAGGAGGCAGTGAATGGTGGGCATGGTGCCCTGGAAATAGACACAGCTCTGGGGTCCCCAGAGATGGATATGCGGAAGAAGAAGAAAAAGCAAGAGCTGCAGGAACTGAAGGTAATGGAGCCAGTGACAATGGAGCCTGCAGCTGAGCTCTGGGAACCTCCGGGCGAGCTGTTCCCACCCACCACCAAGAAGAGGAAGAAGAAGCCCGAAGAGGCAGAAATGGGGATGCTGGAGCCAGAAGAAAAGCCAGTGAAGCTAGAATTTAAGGTTAAAACTGAGCCTGTGGAAGAAACAGCCCTCGCCCCCACCAGGAATAGGAAGAGGCAGAAGGGGACAGAAGGGAAGGAGCCAGTGGAAAGGGTGATAGTTGAGTCTCAGCTGCAGGTGAAAATGGAGCCGCAGGAGGAAGCCATCCCACTGCCATCCTTGAAGAAGAAGAAAAAAAGAGAAAAGGGGTACAAAGTGGTGACAGAGCCAGGGACTGAGGCTGCAGAGCCAGATAGGAGACCTCTGGAGCACCAAGGGGAGATGGTGGTGCCTGAACTGCCACGGGAAGTGGAGCCTCAGGCTGAGGTAGCTCTGGTATCTGCCAAGAAGAAGAGGAGGAAAGAAAAATGGCAAAACACAATGATGGCATCAGGGACAGAGGTGGTGGAGCCACAAGAAAAGGTGATGGAGCCTGAGCTGCCAGGTGACCTTGGGCCACAGGCAGCTCTAGCATCCACCAAGAAGAAGAAAGAAAGAGGCCGCAAAGCGCCAGCACCAGGGACCGAGAGGATTGACCCACAAGGTGAGATGATGGAGCTTACGCTGCCAGAGGAGGGTGAGCCTGAGGCCCAGGCACACCTGCCATCCACCAAGAGGAGGAAGCAGGCCCGGGAAAGCAGGGCACCAGACACAGCACCCCAGGACGAGATGCCAGAGGTGCCCCTGAAGCTAGAGTGTGGGGAGGTGGCTCCCACAGGACAGGAGAAGCAGCGGAAGAAGAAACTGCAGCGGGATTCTGTGTAGTCTCCTTCAGGGACACTGATGGCTGCACCTGAGACAGGCAGAAGGTGGCCCCAGGGCACCACACAGCAGGCAGAGGCGTCTCCTCCCATGACCACACCAGTAGGAGTCTGGACCAGAAAAATGCTTTATTAGCACACTGCAGGCTTTCCTTCCAGCTGGGGTCATTGGGGCACCTTCAAGAAGGGCTCGTGTAGGACATCGAATAGCCTCCGGGCCTGGGTGGGAGGGAAAATAACAAGAAACCGGTCATTAAATCAGCCATGTGTTTCATGCATCCAGAATGAGTTTCTGGCTCTTTTACTCCCAGCTTAGAGGGGACTCGGGGGGTTAGGGGAGTAGCAGCCCAATCTGGATTCTATCCCAGATGCTGTGTGAGGCTGGGCTGGTCCTTACTCTCTCTGAGCCTTGGTTTTCCCCATTTGTACGGGAAGTGGGCCTTCCCAAACCTTAGAATTTGGGGATCTGAGGTCCCACTTATTTGGGGCTCCCTCCTTTCACTGACCCATCAAGCTCATTCTTACCTTCTGGGGCCCCAGGCCCGGGCACAAGGCCAGATCTTCTCGTGACGCAGCTATAAGCTGTTCCAGAGACTGAGGAAGGTGGGAGTAAAGGCTCAGGGGAGGTGAGCTCAGAACTCTACCCTGCCCAGGCTGATCAGAAGTCTGAGGTAGTCCTATAAGGAGTTGAGGTCCTGTGGGGGGGGGGGTACAGGAGGGAAGGATGGAGGCAGGCAGGAAGGTGGAAGAAAATGGGGCTTTGAAATGCTTGTTGGGACAAAGGAATGATCCATTTCTTACCCCAAAAGTAGCCAGGAGGGTCTGACTGTCTGTTTTGTTGACAGACTTCACGGTGGTCAAACATTCAGTCACCTGGAAGGGGAGGCAGAGGCAGAGGTGTGTTGGGAGAAGAAAGGAGGACTGGGTGGTGAGGGCAGCGCTGGGTCCCTGCTGGGTCCCTAGACTGTCCTGCATGCAGGAGATGCTGAATAAGTGCCTGTGGGTTTTTTTGATGGCTTGAAAGACCATCTCAGAGTGATGCCCAGTTGGCTGAGATGGTGTCAGTAAGGTTATGAGAAGATAAATGCTTTTTATCTCGAGCTAGTTCTGCCCAGGGGAAGACTAGACATGGGAGTCAGGCCCAGGTTCAAAACCAGGCCCCACTGCTTACTCCCTGTGAGACCCTGGGCACGGGAATACCTTTCTGGTCCTATTTTCGGGGAAATGGGTGTTCTACTACTACCCACCTTGTGGTAGCTGTAGACATCCACCGTTACTCCATCATTGGGGCCCAAATTTAACAATTCACTCAGCAGATGCTCCCTGAGCTCCCACTGAGGGTTGGGTGATGCTGGAGACAAACGGACTGAGGCAGTCCCAGCCCTGCCCTCCTGGGGCTCCCAGTCCACTGCAGGAGACAAATCAGCTCCAGACAGCGGTGACCCAGACAGGTAGGGCTGGGGGAGCCCAGAGGGGCACTTGAACTGGTCTGGGATGTGGGAGAACTTCCTGGAGGAGGGGGCATCAGAGCTGAGCTGTGAATGATGGGATGAGGCAGAGAGGAGAGAACTGGCACCCAGAGGGTGAGCTAGGCCTGGGAGATGTGACAGAATGTGAGGCCAGGGGGCAAACGGCTGTCAGACCAAAAAGGCTGGGCCTCGGAGAGCATGGGAAGGCAGCTAGGCTTTCCCTGAGGGCACTGGGGAGGCCAGGATCTGCTGTGTGGGTGGGAGAGGGGTGACTGGAAGCTGAGGCTGGGAATGTGGCGAAGAGGTCTTACTTGAGATCAGAACTGAAGCTCAGGCACCCAGGAGGGAGCTGGGGGAGGCCCATGAGGGAGGTGAGGGGGCCTTACCCGGGACACAAAGTCCTGCTCCAGCTTCTCCATCAGCAGGTCTGCTGGCTTCTGCTCGTAGGCCTTGTAGGTCTCCAGGTATCTCCCAGCCTCCTCGGGGCTGGGGTGAGGGGGGTCATGATTTACATTCATTTCATTGTGGCAATATAATTGCAGGTGTTTACAATTCCAAACTTTATTACAGAGGAAAATGAACGCTCTCAGCCATCCCCTTACCTGCTGGTGGTAACCCCTGCTAGGCACATCTTTACACATATTTCTGGCTAATGGCCAGAGCTTGGGAGCCTGACCAGTTGGATTCAGGCCCCATTTCCCACCTGACCTGGAACAGTGATTTTATCTCTCTGGCCTCAGTTTCCTCATCTGTAAGGAGTGTGGGTGGTGGAACTATGACGATTAAATGAGTCAACCCTCCAAGTGTTCAGAGCCTTGCATGCCAATTAGAAGCCTGTTTAAGGAATGTTCACTGTTCAGGTAGGGAAGTCAGCACACACAGCATTCACACAGGGTTTGAGAGAAAAAAAACCAGAAACGCTTTTCCCAGTAGCAGGAAGACAACCTTAAGAGGCATTCAGCTTCCACCACCAGGAGAGCTGGTGCTTCTGAAGGGGTTTAATATAGGACCCTCAAGAGAAAAACTAGGGGCGCTGACTTATGAATCTTATGTAAGTAATATAATTTAGTAATCGCCATTAATTTCCACACAAGGTACTATTTTTGACATGTAATTGACTGTTTCAAAAGTAGTTGAAACAACTGAATCATAAAGAAGGTCTGTATGTGTGCAGAGTAAAGTAACTCAAGTTTATTGGCCCCTGGAAAAGGCTGGCCTGTCTCTTTGGAACATGAGAATAGGGAATTGAGTCGAAATAAATAAAGTATCTGTCTTGAGGCATTTTCTTAGCCATCAAAGTCCAGCTAGCAAGCAATGTTTGTTGATTAAATGATGATTTATGTTCTTGAAAGAAGCATTCCTTTTTCTAATTCTATTTTTCCCTATACGATAGGCTTTACCGCATCTCTCACTGCAGAAGGGGCCATTGCTATTATTATTATTAGCCATTTGTTCAGGACTCTAGTTAGCACACTACATTCCAGTTCCACAATCGTTCACCTTTGTCCTGTGCAATATGATTGGGACATCTTTCCACATCCACAGATGGAGCTTCACTTCATTTATTTAAAGGTTGCAAAATATTCCATAATTTAGATGTCAAGACAGGAAATATTTCCCTTGTGGGGCCCTGGCTGCATGCAAGGCACTGTCCTAATGCTGTATGTTCAGAAGGTTCAGGACTCCCCCAAGAGATCCTATAAGGCAGTTACTATGTTCCAACCATTATACAGAAGGGGAAACAGACCAGCAGGGTTGAGTCACTTGCCCAAGATAACACAGCTAGCCAAGAGGAGGGACAACACCCTCAGTGGTCTGTTTCCACCAGCCAGGCTTGTAACACTACACTGTGCTACTTCCCACAGAATAGAGTAATTTTTACACTTGCTTTTGTTTTACTATACAATACCTAACCTAAGTACGTTCTTTCAAATAGTCAAACAGTTTAGAGGTACACACGCCGAGGGAGGGCACAGACTTACAAAGACATTTACCCTTTGGCCTGAAATCCCACTCCTAGAGCTCAGAGCAGGAGCAGGAGTGTGGCTGGCCCCAGGGAAAGACAGGAAACTATCCAAGGGCCCACCAACAGGGCCTACTGACCTGCTCCACCCACACGCTGTACCTTACACAGCTGAAGAAGAATGTGGATCCAAACAGTGGGATTATTCAGCAATACGAAATGAGCTACTGAGTCATGAAAAGGCACGGAGGAACCTAAAAGCTTTTCACTGAGTGAGTGGGGCCAATGTGCAAAGGCTATTGGGAGATAATAAAAAATACTGGTAGGGCTCTTGAAACCCTCATAAATTCCTGAGTGGTAAGAGCATTATGAGCATCTTTTGTTCTCTGGAGGTGACTCTGTGGGCTCCTGTGTGACTCCTGGATGGGGGCTGATAATCAGCAAGTCCAAGTCATGATTAAGAGCCTGGAATTTTCAGCCCCACCTCCCCATCCAGAGAGGGAAGAGAGGCTGGAAATGGAGTTAATAATTGATCATGCCTATGTAAGGAAGCCTCCATAAAATCCCAATTGTACGGGGTTGGGAGAGCTTCCAGGCCGGCGCACACATCCACACTGCAAGGGTGACGCACCCCATCTCCGCAGGGACAGGATCCCCTGTGCTCAGGAGCCTCCCAGACCTCGCCCTGTGTATCTCTTCACCTAGCTGTTCATTGTGTCCTTTATCATAGCCTTCAGTAAACTGATAAACACAAGTAAGTGTTTCCCTAAGTTCTGTGGGCCATTCTAGTAAATGAATGGAACTTGAGAAGGGGTCACTGGAACCTCCAATCAGCTAGGTGCCAAGCAGCTAAGGTGACAACCTGGGCTTGCAATGTGAAGTGTGTGTGGTGGGGCCGTCCTGTGGGACTAAGCCCTTAACCTGTGGGATCTGATGCCATCTTCACGTAGACAGTGTCAGAATACATGTAAGACACCCAGCTGGTGTTGTAGACTTGCTTGGTATGAGGGGGGAAAAAAACACATTTGGGGGCCAGAAGTGAAATGTTTTGTGTGAGCAGTAAAGGAGACTCACAGGACAAAGTCCCGCAGTGGCAAAGAAGGGCTTTTCCCTGCACACAAGGGTTCTTCTGTTTCAGCTACAGACACCATGACTCCAACCTTATGATATTCCCGGAAAAGGCAAAACTCTGGTGACAGTAAAAAGATCAGTGGTTGCCAGGAGTTGGAGGGAGGGAGGGAAAAATTCTGCAGGGCAGTGAAATGATTCTGTATAATACAGTAATTATGGACATGCTATGCCTCCCTTTTTGTCAAGCCGCATAGAATGTACAACACAAAAAGTGAACCCTAATGCAAACTATGGACTTCAGTTAATAATAGTAAAAATCATAGGGGCATTGCGATTGGCAGATGTAATGTTGGGGGGGCACGGGGAGGGCGGTGCAACTCGGAGAAGACAAGTGGTGATTCTGTGGCATTTCACTACGCTGATGGACAGTGACTATGGTGGGGTTGGTGGGGGGGACCTGATGAAGGGGTAGTTTAGTGATCGTAGTATTGCACATGTAATTGTAGATTAATGATAATAAAATAAATTATATTAAAAAAAATAATAATAATAGTAAAAATCATATATTCATATTGGTTCACCAGCTGTAACAGATGTACCACACTAGTCAGTATAAGATAGGAATAATAAACTATGCAGGGGATGAAGGGGTATCTGGGAACTCTCTGTACTCTTCCACCAATTTTTCTATAAACTTAAACCCCCCCAAAAAAACCCTTAAAGCTCTAAAAAAAAGTCTGGTAAGTTTTTAAAAATGGAGACGCTGTATCAGAATTCTACACAACGGTAAAAAAAGATTGGGGCTGCTCTCTATACTGATAAAAAATTTATAGAAGTAAAAAATTTACTCTTTTCCTGATAAGTTATATGATTGATAATATTTTCCGGTGTTTTGGCAAACTGCCTTAGATTATTTTCAACAACTCAAGGTACCCAACAGTATATACAATATGCTTACTTCTAAGAAAGGAAGAAAAATGAGATGTTTTCACATACACTGGGCTTTATAAAAACATTGGGAGGAAACAAGAAACCAACAGTAGATAGGGGAGTGGAGTTGGAGGGAAGGGGTAGAAGAGAGACTTGTCGGTGCATATGCTGCTGTCTATATTCAGTCAAAAATCTACATATAATTTTGGACTCCCCAAAAATGTAACTACTAACAGCCTACTGTTGACAGAAGCCCTACCAGTAACATAGACAGTTAACACATTTTTTTGTATATGTATTACATATTGTACTCTTACATTAAAGAAAACTAGAGAAAAAATTTTTTTCAAATTGTCACAAGTCTCAACAAAAATCTACTATCACATGTAAATATGTTACATGTGCTTATAATATACATACTAAATATAAAAATCTGTATGTAAGTGGACCTGCACAGTTCAAAACTGTTGTTTGAGGGCCGTTTTTATATTCCGATTTTTGAACTACAGAACATGTTACTTCTTCTTCAATGAAACCATTTTATACTCAGAAGAAAAACAGAAGCACAGAGAATGAAAGTCCCCTCCTCTCGGTGCCTACTCCTCATACCCGCCCCAGAGGTCAACGTTTTCCAGAGCCTGGAACCCATGCACACCCCCCTCAGTTTATCCATGTACTATCTGTTCGTAAACACATTCGTTTTCCTCCCTTTTACATATAAATAAACATAGGCTGCTGTTTGGTTCTGCAACTCACTGGTTCTCCCAAGCCCATGCTGCAGTGACGGCCCACAGCTTGCGGGGTTTGCTTATACAAGCAGAGAAAACAAAAGGAGAAATTCCTTTCTGTGTCAAAGAGCAGCGTCTAGTTTCTGTTTTAATGGCCAATCAAGTCTCCCCTCCCAGCCAAACATGCAGGTATCCATTTCATATGAACTATCCTGACGTTTCCACCAAATCAATGGGTGAAAACTGACACCTCCTTTTTAAAAATGTACCTTTTTCCTGATAAGCTATATGCTCAGTAATTTTTTCAGGCATTTTTGGCAACCTGCATGAGAATTTTTAAATTGGGCTGTCTTTTCCTTACTGACTTGTAGGAGGTTCTTAATGTGTATAAATATGTAATATATATGTTTAAATAAATTCAAATGAATATAAGCATTGAAATATATTTGTACTGTATAATTTATATGTATATATACAAATTAGGGATCTTAAGTCTTTGTTAAACATAGTGATTTTTTTTCTTAGTTTTGTCACTTGTCTTTTAACTTTATTTACAGTATCTTAGCATCCAGAAGTTTAAAATTTTTAATTTTCTCAGCGGCTTCCGAGTGTTGGGTCTTGCTTTAGAAGACTTCCTATCCCAAGATTATAAAAAATGGTCTCCTGTAAGAGTTCTTGGAACACTTTTACTGTTTTTCTTTATACGTTTATCATTTTGCAGGGATTAATATTTTTTACAGTGTGAGGAAGGAATGTCTTATTTTCCAATTAGGGAGCCCATCTAACAGTCCTTAGAAACCTAGATGTGGGATTAATTATTCGGCCAAACTTTATGTCTAATACATAAGTGCCTAGTATGGTTCTGGGAATTTGATCTACATCACCTGCTTTTGTGACTATGACCCTACAAGAAGATATTAAAACCCTATTTTATGGAAGAAGAAATTGAGAGCCCAGAGAGAGGCAGTACCTGGAGCAGGCTCACAGAGGGAGTCCACGGAAGGAGGAGGGGAAGGCTGGAAAGTGGGGAGGAGGTGGGAAGTTGACACCCAGGATAGAGCCCGACCTGGGCAGGGAGCCTCGATCTCACCTCCAGGCAAGGACTAGGGTGCAGTCAGCCAGGATGCACATCTTGGCCAGCTCCTTGAGGGCCTGCTGAGGATCTTTCTGGGTGAAGAAGAAAATCAGAATGAGAGATCTGGAAGAAAGCAAGGATGTAGCTTAGGATGCCAAGAGCCTTCCACTCAACTGACACTCTGTAAAATCCACCTGAGTGCCTGGCCTGTGCTGGGTAATGTCGAGACCCAGCAATAACCCAGACACCCAGGCTCTGCCCTCTGGGGCTCACAGAGGGACAGACCTGTCCCCAGACAGTGATGACCCAGAGGGGCCAGGGCTGCAGCGGGGGAGGCAGAGGACCACCTGACCTGCCTGAGAGATCAGGGAAAGCTTCCTGAAGGAGGAGACATCTAAGCTGAGACCTGAAGGAGGTTGAAGAGTGAAGGAGACAAAGAAGAGCATGTGCAAAGGATGGGAGGGGAAAGAAGGCTTGAGGAATTGCGACTTACTCAATATCGGAAGGAGGATGTAAAAGAAAATATGACCACATGGAAGCTTAGAAATGAACCCAGAGAGTTGGGCAGTGCCTCATGGGCCACGGAGAGCACTGGGGAGCCATGGTGGCGTTTGGACATCAGATCTGTGCTTTAGAAGACTTTTCTGGCTGCAGTAGGATGGGACTGTCCTACTAGACGGAGTCTGTGAGATAAAACAAGAAGGTGGAGCAGGGAACAAAGGAGGAGAGGAGGGGGCCCGGATTGGGGCTGGGCTGTAAGAGAAGAGAAAACAGATTCAAGTAATATTTAGGTGGCAGAGGGCTGGGATTAGTCACGAAGGAGGTGTGGAGAAGGTGGAGATGGATAAAGTTTTGCCCTCCCACCTCCTTGCCAACACTGGGTGTCAATGAAAAATGCTTCCTCACTGAGGTTCACTTTGCATTTCTCCTTGGAAGGGATTCAACAGTCCACCTGGCTAATGCAAGGCTAATGCTCCCCATTTCACGGATGGGGACACTGATGCTGGTGGGGGAGTGACCCCTGCTTACCACATCCACCTGGACGAGCAGGACCCGCAGGGCGAAGCTCTTCCCCAGGCTCTGCAGCCGCTCATGGATGTAATCTGGGTGGAGGTTGTGGTAGCGGAGGCTGGGGAGCAGGGGAAAAGAAGGGATTAAGAGGCCTCCATCGCCCCAGGAGCCTGGGAGCCCTCTTCACTCTCATCAGGATGCAGAGGGCCTGGGTGGCAGAAGGACAGCCTGGCCAGGACCTGAGGCTCAGAGAATTTAAGAGACTTGACCAAGTTCATCCTTCAAGGAAGGCACAGCCGGGATTGGCAGCGACTGCTGCCTGGCTCTGTCTCTGGGACGGTGGGCCCCAGATTCTTCATTGAGGAAGATCTGGGCTTCCGGTGGAGAACAGGAGACCGGCACTGTAGTGTGTGGACTAGGGGACACCGCACAACTGGGCTCGGGAAGCAGGGCCCACCCCTAGGTTTGTCTGCTTTGGCCTCGGAGGGCGCTACAGGGGAAGGGTAGAGTGGCTTCTGCACCCGGGGAACTAGGAGACACCTGTGCCCAGCATCCATCAGCTCTCAAACCCTGCAGGGAGAGCAAGCACTTAGAAGTTTCACTTGCCCCATCTGGCTCTGTCTAGGCAAGGGCCCCAAGAGTGGAGGAAGAATTTATTTAAATGGGATGGAGATAAAAGAAATCCTGGCTCTTGTCAACTCCAGCCCTGAATGTCTGGGACATGAGTTACCCAGGCCCCACTCACCCCGACCTGGGAGCCCAGGCCCCCAGCCTTCTCCTCCCTCACACCCAGGGTCTGCGCCCACAGCTCTTGCTGCTCTGGGCATCTCTGGGTGAAGACCGCTTCCTCCCACTAGGGGTCACAACTAGGCCATGCCAGAGGTCTTCTGCTGCATGGCCCAGAAAGCCTCCCAGGCCTGCCTGGAGGGGAGCAGGTCTCCAGGGCTCACCTGAGGAAGAGCGCACAGGTGCTCTGGCCCAGCACGTAGTCGGGGAGAACGTCACCAAATTCCCAGGGCACATTGCGCACAAACTTCAGCACAGGATTGCCCCTCTGGGGATGAAGTTAGGGCTGAAGCCATTAACAGGAACTCTGAGGCCCCTGCCACCCCAGGGCCACCCTCCTCTGACCTCTCTCAGCACCTCCCTGCCCTCCTCCTGCCTGGTGCCTGGGCCTTCTGCAGGCAGCTTCGCTCTCTCTTCTCCCCAGACTCCTTCTCCTCAGTCTGGAATGTCCTTGGTGCTCTGGCTCCATCCCAGGCCCCTTCCCAAGGGCCCCAGGAATTACTAAAGGGTCCGTGGGTCTGACTCCAGCTCAGCCTCTCACCCCGCCCCACAGAGGCCCTGTGTGTCCTTTGGTCCAACGGACACCTCCCCTGGGACGCACCTCAGGGCTTCCAAACTGCCCTCGGCATTGGCCCCACACTGCTCCTCCTCCTGGCTCCATCTCAGGTTCGGCCTCACCACCCAGAGACTGGTGGTGGACACTCCCCTCACCCCCTGGTCCTCCAGATGGGATGTCTGCCATCTAAGCATCTTCCATGAGTATCTCCCTCTCCATCACCATAGCCCCAGGCCCCAACCCCACTCCGCCTGGTCTCCTGCTCCAGTGGTGTTCCCTCCTGGCCACCCTCCAAACAGTAATCAGAGGGCTCTTCCTAAAGCACAAACCTGTCCCCTCTCCTGCTCTAAACCCCACCGTGGTCCCCCAGTGCCTGCGTGGGGGAAGCTTCACCATGGCCTGTGACCCTCCACAGGTCAGGTTCCCCCACAGCCTGCTGTCTATTCTGCAGCCTCCTTTCTTTCACCCTGTACCCTGAACGGACCCTGTAGCCCAAGACCAAAATTCTCTGAGCAAGTCAAGCTCTAATCCAGCCAATAGGTATTTACTGAGCACCTACTGTGGGTCTAAGTGCTGGAGACACAGAAGTGACCAAGGCAGACAAAGATCCCTTCCCCCATGAGGGACACAGACATTAAACAAAATCTCAGGAATGAGTATGTAATCACCAAGTGAGATGGAATTTGGTTCTAGTAAGATGGTGGGACCTGCTCTCATAACGGGATGTGGGATGGTCAGAGCAGCTGGGCCGGGAAGGGTCTGCAGGAGTCCCAAGTCCCACACGCCCTAGGCCATCTGACCTGGGCACCAGGGAGCCATGGAAGGACTCTGAGCAAAGGAGGGGCAGGATCCTACTTTAATTTTTAAAGAACTATTTTGTCCACTTCACACCCACAAGAATGGCCAGAATCATAAAGACAGATGATGCCAGGTGGTGAGGATATAGAGAAATTGTACCTTCACATACTGCTGGTGGGACTGTAAGATGATGCAGCATTTTAGAAAACAGTGTGGGGGTTCCTGCAAAAGTTTAACATGGAGTTGCCACATGACCCAGCAAATTCACTGTGAGGTACATACCCAAAAGTGAAAACATACATCTACACAAAAACCTGTCCACAGATGCTCACAGCAGCATTTTCACAGTGACCCAAAAGTACAAACAACCCAGCAGATTGTCCATAGCGGATGAACAAAATGTGGCGCATCTGCCCAGCAGAATACTATTCAGCGATGAAGCAGTGAGAGGCGCTATACAATGCGGAGAAGCCGAGAAAGCACCTTGCTAAGTGAAAAAAAAAGCCACGCGCCAGAGATTCAAAGTGGCGGCGTGAGAGGTGACAGGGAGAACTCCTCCCAAAACCACAAACCGTACAAAAATATAGTTAATTAATACAACTAACCTTAAAACAGCAAGAAAGAAGGCTGAACCAGACTGCATACTGACCTCACGAACAGAGCAGACCTCACGAAACAGGGTAATGTACGAAAGCCTTAATACTGCGGGACCCAAGCCCTTCCCTCACCCCAGCTCACTGGCGGGAGGAAGAGAAACAGAGCGGGGAGGGGGTGGAAGCTTGGGAAGGCTGAGCGCCTAGCCCCGGAGATCTGCTTTGTGAGCGGAAGCCTATATTGTGTGGTGCCCTGGATGCTGGGGAGCTCGGACGGGCAGAGTGCTTGGGAGACTGACATTCAGGCCGTTTGTGGAGGGGGGGATCCACATCTGACCACTCTGTGTCAGAGGAAAGGCAGGCAGTCTGAGAGGCTTCCTAGCAGGGGGAAGGCTGCTGAAGGGGCAGGGTTTGCACGGAGCTTGCTGTGCGGGAGAAGGGACAGCTGGACAAGGTTGTCTGGGTGCACTCTGCCCAGCTGGTTGGGAACTTTGAGGAGCTTCAGGTGCTCCATCCCCCTGGCTGCCTACTCAGCTCTGAGGCCCCCCACTGTGACACACAGCCTGCCGAGCCTTCCTCCTAGCCTGACAGCACCGGTTCCCAAACTGGCAGTCACTGTGCTGGTCAGGCCAGCCAGAGGGAGGCCCCTCCTACAACCGCTAGAGACGCAAAGCACAGAGGCTTACACGTGTGTGCTTGGCCCACTGGCTCAGAAACTGGAGAGGCACTGCAGAGGGGAATCAAGAAACAGATCTTTCCTCCCCTAGGTACCAGCTCCACTCCCCTATGACCCCCAACCTCACTCTAGGGGCTGAGCAGCTCCAGAGACTGGAGTTTCTGCACACTAGTGGGCACCACACAGACATATGAAATGGCAAAAGAACATGGTCCAGAACAAAATCTCACAAACCCCAGAAAAAGGGCAAAATGAAACTGAACACACCAATCTTCCTGAAAGAGAATTCAAAATAAAAATTATAAACATGCTTATGGAGGTACAGAAAAATATTCAAGAACTCAGGAACGAATTTAAGTCAGAGATTCAATCATTAAGAAATTCCATATCTGAAATGAAACATACAATGGAGGGTTTTAAAAGCAGATTAGATGTAGTAGAAGAGAAGGTAAATGGAATAGAAATTAGAGAAGAGGAATACAAAGAAGCTGAGGCAGAGAGAAAAAAGAATCTCTAAGAATGAAAGAATACTGAGAGAACTGTGTGACCAATTCAAACAGAACAATATTCGCATAATAGGGGTACTAAAAGAAGAAGAGAGAGAAAAAGGGATAGAAAGTGTCATTGAGGAGGTAATTGCTGAAAAATTCCCCAATCTGGGGAAGGAGATAGTCTCTCAAGCCATGGAGGTGCACAGATCTCCCAACACAAGGGACCCAAGGAAGACAACATCAAGCCATATAATAATTAAAATGGCAAAGATCAAGGATAAAGACATACTTATAAAAGCAGCAGTTAGAGTAGTTAGAGAAAAAAAATCACATACAAAGGAAAACCCATCAGGCTATCATCAGACTTCTCAACAGAAACTTTACACGCCAGAAGGAAGTGGCATGATATATTTAATGCAATGAAGCAGAAGGGCCTTGAACCAAGAATACTCTACCGGGCAAGGTTATCATTTAAATTTAAAGGGGGGATTAAACAATTTTCAGATAAGCAAAAGCTGAGAGAATTTACCTCCCACAAACCACCTCTACAGTGCATTTTGGACGAACTCCTATAGATGGAAGTATTCCTAAGGCTAAACAGATGTCACCCAAGGGATAGACAAAGAGTACAGAATATGATTCATAACATACAAAGAATGGAGGAGGAAGAAAAAGGAGGAAAAAAAAGAACCTTTAGGTTGTGTTTGTAATAGCATACGAAGTGAGTTAAATTAGACTGTTAGATAGTAAGGGAATTACCCTTGAACCTTTGGTAACCACAAATCTAAAGCCTGCATGGCAATAAGTACATACCTATCGATAATCACCCTAAATGTAAATGGTCTGAATGCACCAATCAAAAGACACAGAGTTACTGAATGGATAAAAAAAAAAGACCCATCTATATGCTGCCTACAAGAGACTCACTTCAAACCCAAAGACATACACAGATTGAAAGTAAAGGGATGGAAAAAGATATTTCATGCAACTAATAGTGAGAAAAAAGCAGGAGTTGCAGTACTTGTATCAGACAAAATAGACTTCAAAACAAAGAAATTCACAAGAGACAAAGAAGGACATTACATAATGATAAAAGGGTCTGTCCAACAAGAGGATATAACTATTATAAATATCTATGCCCCCCAACACAGGATCACCTACATATGTGAAACAAATACTAACAGAATTAAAGGGGAAAATAGAATGCAATTCATTCATTTTAGGAGAATTCAACACACCAATCACTCCAAAAGACAGATCAACCAGACAGAAAATAAACAAAGAGACAGAGGCACTGAACAACATATTAGAACAGATGGACCTAACGGACATCTACAGAACACTCCATCCAAAAGCAACAGGATACGCATTCTTAAGTGCACATGGAACATTTTCAAGAATAGATCATATACTAGGCCACAAAAAGAACCTCAGTAAAGTCAAAAACATTGAAATTGTATCAACCAGCTTCTCAGATCACAAAGGTATGAAACTAGAAATAAATTACACAAAGAAAACGAAAAATCCCACAAACACATGGAGGCTTAATAACATGCTCCTAAATAATCAATGGATCAATGACCAAATAAAAACAGATCAAGCAATATATGGAGACAAATGACAACAATAATTCAACACCACAAAACCTGTGGGACACAGCAAAGGCCATGCTAAGAGGGAAATATATTGCAATACAGGCCTACCTCAGGAAAGAAGAACAATCCCAAATGAACAGTGTAAACTCACAATTAATGAAACTAGAAAAGGAAGAACAAATGAGGTCCAAAGTCAGTAAAAGGAAGGACATAATAAAGATTAAAGCAGAAATAAATAAAATTGAGAAGAATAAAACAATAGAATGAATGAAAACACGAGCTGCTTCTTCGAGAAAATAAACAAAATAGATAAACCCCTAGACAGACATATCAAGAAAAAAAGAGAATCTACACACATAAAAAGAATCAGAAATGAGAAAGGAAAAATCATTATGGACACCACAGAAATACAAAGAATTATGAGAATACTATGAAAAATTATATGCTAACAAACTGGATAACCTAGAAGAAATAGACAGTTTTCTAGAAAAATACAACCTTCCAAGACTGACCCAGGAAGAAACAGAACATCAGAATAGACCAATTACCAGCAAGGAAAGTGAACTGGTAATCAAAAAATTATCTAAGAAGAAAACGCCTGGACCAGATGGTTTCACTGCTGAATTTTATCAAACATTTAGTGAAGACCTAATACCCATCCTCCTTAAAGTTTTCCAAAAAGTAGAAGAGGAGGGAATACTCCCAAACTCATTCTATAAGGCCAACATTACTCTAATACCAAAACCAGGCAAAGACACCACAAAAAAAGAAAATTACAGACCAATATCCCTGATGAACACAGATGCAAAAATACTCAACAAAATATTAGCAAACCAAATTCAAAAACATCAAAAAGATCATCCATCATGATCAAGTGGGATTCACCCCAGGGATGCAAGGATGGTACAACATTAGAAAATCCATCAGTATCATCCACTACATCAACAAAAAGGACTAAAACCACATGATCATCTCCATAGATGCTGAAAAAGCATTCAACAAAATTCAACATCCATTCATGATAAAAACTCTCAACAAAATGGGTATAGAGGGCAAGTACCTCAAAATAATAAAGGCCATATATGACACACCCACAGCCAACATTATATATAACAGCGAGAAGCTGAAAGCTTTTCCTTTAAGATCAGGAAGAAGACAAGGATGCCCACTCTCACCTCTTTTATTCAACATAGTTCTGGAAGTCCTAGCCACGGCAATCAGACAACACAAAGAAATAAAAGGCATCCAGATTGGTAAAGAAGTCAAACTGTCCCTGTTTGCATATGACATGATATTGTACATAAAAAACCCTAAAGAATCCACTCCAAAACTATTAGATCTAATATCTGAATTCAGTAAAGTTGCGGGATACAAAATTAATACCCAGAAATCTGTTGTATTTCTACACAATAACGATGAACTAGCAGAAAGAGAAATCAGGAAAACAATTCCATTCACAATCGCATCAAAAAGAATAAAATACCTAGGAATAAACCTAACCAAGGAAGTGAAAGACCTATACCCTAAAAACTACAAGACACTCTTAAGAGAAATTAAAGAGGACACTAATATATGGAAATTCATCCCATGCTCTTGGCTAGGAAGAATTAATATTGTCAAAATGGCCATCCTGCCTAAAGCAATCTACAGATTCAGTGCAATCCCTATCAAACTACCAACAGCATTCTTCAATGAACTAGAGCAAATAGTTCTAAAATTCATATGGAATGACAAAAGACCCCGAATAGCCAAGCCAAAGCTATCCTGAGAAGGAAGAATAAAGCAGGGGGAGTTATGCTCCCCGACTTCAAGCTCTACTACAAAGCCACAGTTATCAAGACAATTTGGTACTGGCACAAGAAAAGACCCATAGACCAATGGAACAGACTAGAGAGCCCAGATATAAACCCAAGCATATATGGTCAATTAATATATGATAAAGGAGCCATGGATATACAATGGGAAAATGACAGCCTCTTCAACAGCTGGTGTTGGCAAAACTGGACAGCTACATGTAACAGAATGAAACTGGATTATTGTCTAACCCCATACAGAAAAGTAAACTCAAAATGGATCAAAGACTTGAATGTCAGTCATGAAACCATAAAACTCTTAGAAAAAATATAGGCAAAAATCTCTTGGACATAAACATGAGCCACTTCTTCATGAACATATCTCCCCAGGCAAGGGAAACAAAAGCAAAAATGAACAAGTGGGACTATATCAAACTAAAAAGCTTCTGTACAGCAAAGGACACCATCAGTAGAACAAAAAGACTTCCTACAGTATGGGAGAATATATTCATAAATGACATATCCGATAAGGGAGTGACATCGAAATTATATAAAGAGCTCATGCACCACAACAAACAAAAAGCAAATAATCCAATTAAAAAATGGGCAGAGGAGCTGAACAGACACTTCTCCAAAAAAGAAATTCAGATAGCCAACAGGCACATGAAAAGATGCTCCACATCCCTAATTATCAGAGAAATACAAATTAAAACCACAGTGAGATATCATCTCACACCAGTTAGGATGGCCAACATCCAAAAGACAAACAACAACAAATGTTGGCAAGGATGTGGAGAAAAGGGAACCCTCCTACACTGCTGGTGGGAATGTAAATTAGTACAACCATTGTGGAAAGCAGTATGGAGGTTCCTCAAAAAACTCAAAATAGAAATACCATTTGACCCAGGAATTCCACTTCTAGGAATTTACCCTAAGAATGCAGCAGTGCAGTTTGAAAAAGACATATGCACTCCTATGTTTATTGCAGCACTATTTATAGTAGCCAAGAAATGGAAGCAACCTAAGTGTCCATCAGTAGATGAATGGATAAAGAAGATGTGGTACATATACACAATGGAAGATTATTCAGCCATAAGAAGAAAACAAATCCTACCATTTGTAACAACATGGATGGAGCTAGAGGGTATTATGCTCAGTGAAATAAGCCAGGCGGAGAAAGACAAGTCTCAAATGATTTCACTCATCTGTGGAGTATAAGAACAAAGCAAAAACTGAAGGAACAAAACAGCAGCAGACTCACAGAACCCAAGAATGGACTAACAGTTACCAAAGGGAAAGGGACTGGGGAGGATGGGTGGGAAAGGAGGGATAAGGGGGAAAAGGGGCATTACGATTAGCACACATAATGTATAATGCAGCGGGGGGAGCAGGGAGACATGGGAGAGGCAGTATAGCATAGAAAAAACAAGTAATGATTCTATAGCATCTTACTACGCTGATGGACAGTGACCGTAATGGGGTATCTGTGGGGGACTTGATAATAGGGGGTCTAGTAACCATAATGTTGTTCAAGTGATTGTACATTAACAATATAAAAAAAAAAAGCCACACGCCAGTGGTAAGACATTTGAGTTGTTTCCACTTTGCGGCTACTGTGAATAATGCTGCTGTGATCACATGTGTACTGGATTTTGTGTGGATGTATATTTTCCTTTTTCTTGGATGGACACTTACGAGTGGACTTGCTAGGGTATATGACAACTGTTTAAACGTTTGAGGAACTGCCAGACCATTTTCCAAAAGGGCTGCAACCATTTCCCTTCCCACCAACGAGGTATGAGGGTTTCCATTCTTTCAGAGCCTTGAAAGCCTTGTGCTGTCTGTCCCTTGGAATCCAGCCATCCTAGCCAGGTGTGAAGTAGTGTCTTGTTGTGGTTGTGGGGTTTTTTTTCCATTGTGGTTTTGATTTGCCTTTTCCTGATGGCTGATGATCCTGAGGATCTTTTCCCATTCTTGGATCCTGTTCTTAGCTTTGTATATTGCCGCTCCTCCCAGCTCCATTGACGGCAGAGACTTTATCAGTTTCTCTCTCCTCTATTGCCAGAGCCTAGACCACCACCTGACAACCACTGACTGTAGAATGAAACCCCATTTTAAAGGCACAGAAGGGCTAAATCACTTGCCCAAGATCATGCAGCTACTGTGTGGCAGGGCAGAATTTGAACTCTGGCCTGTGTTCAATAGTTTTTGAATGAATGAACAGACCTGGAGCCAGGAAACTGAACTGCACTAACACAGGCATAACCTCAGCAAGAAGAGTCAGGGTGTCATGGACTGAGTGTCTGTGTCCCCTGAAAATTCACATGTTGAAATCCGAATCCCTATTGGTTTTAGCTGGTCAGGGGAGGTGATAAGGTCATGAGAGCAAAGCCTCATGAATGGGACTAAGAAAAAGAGACCCCAGAGAGCTACTCTGCCCCTTCCTTCACTATAAAGACACAGTGAGAAGACTGTGGTCTATGATCCTCCCAAACACCAAATCTGCTGGAGCTTTGCCTCCAGGACTGTAAGAATGAAATGTTTGTGGTTTAAGCACCCCAGTCCATGGTATTTTTGTTACAGCAAAGTAAAAAGACACAGACACCCCTCAGCCCACACAGGTTGACTGGATGAGTGTAAGAACATCACGGCCAAGTACGCCGCAGCTGGAACTCAGACCTCCGTCAGCTGCCCACCAGAAAGCCATCCCCTCAGCCACATCTCCCACCAGAAACATCAAAGCCCCACTTCTCCAGCCCTCCTCACCTGTCGGGGGCTCACAATGATGCTGTTGGATTTTGCCCCCGGTTTGGGGGCTTGGTGGAGGGTCTCTCCGGCCAGGGGTTCTCGCTCCGATGGATGTGTGGCTCCAGACCCTCCTGGAGGTCCCGAGATGGCATACTCAGCGTAGGTCTGAGGGACTGTCTGAGGTGAGGTCTCCATGGTAGGAAGGCTCCGTGTGGATTTGAATAAGGGTTTTGCCTGTGAGGAGAGAAGGGCGGGGTGGGGGATCAAAATGTGAACCCAGCCACTTCTACCCCACTCCTCGGCCGCTAGCCCGGACCCAGCCACCATCCTCTCTCCCTTGGGCCACTGTAGTCACCTCACCAGCTCCCTGCCTACACTCTTACACCCAGTGTGTCCCACACTTTCATACCTTGTCCCTCCTCTGCTCAGGGCCCTTAGGTGCCTCCTGCCATAGAGTAAAAGCCAAAGCTGTCACCACAGCCCTAGATGCTCTAGACCTGTCCCTACCTCCTTGTCTCAGGGGCCTTACCTCCTATTTCTCCCCCTTTCCTTTCTCTATCAGCCCCACTGGCCTTCTTGCTGCTCACAAACTTCTCAGGCTCTTTGTGATACCAGGGCCTTTGTACTGTCTGTTCCCTCTCCCCACAGTAGCTCATTCCCTCACCTCCTTCACGTAGCTGCCAAGATGTCCCCTCCTCAGAGAAGCAGCCCCTCAATCATGCTATCTGAGGTAATGCCTCACCCCATCTCACCCTACATCCTTAGCCCACTTTCTTTCTCTTCAGAGCACATAGGTAGCAGCCAGTACTCAGTGCCAGCCAACTGTTTTCCGGCAGAAATGAGATCTCAGTGTTGCCAGATCCTTCTATTTGCCAAAAGATGTCAAAAACGCACTTCTTTTTCAAATTGCAAAACCTTCCAGTTCTTAAGTGTTAGCAATAAATCATGCCTTGCGAAACTACGGTGCTGGCTGCACAAAAGACACTCGCTGGTTGCCAGTTTGTGGCCTCTGCCCTGGTCCTCTCTTAGAACCACCACGGCATTTACAGATAGGGAAACAGACCTGCAAAGAGCAAAGGAGTGTTTTCCCAAAGCGACCCAGGCCCAAACACTTCCTAACCCACACGGCCCCTTCCTGACAAAACCGCCAGCCTCGCAGTGGTTTCTCCATCTTCTTGTCCTACCCCGGGAGGAGAGATCTCATCTTCATCCAATGGTATGTGGAATTTCTTTCTTCTGGGTGGCCCAGCAGGCTGCCGCACCCTCTCACCGTCCATCCCAAGGTTCTTCTGGAGCCTAGTAGTGAAGACGCGGCGGCGGGAGCGAGGGGGACATCAGCGCGTGCATTCCCATCCCCGCAGCACGAACGGCCGCACACAGTTACACCCCCTCCCCCCCAAAAAGCCAGGGCTCCGTAGCATCAGGCTCCAAACACTCAGTTCCTCCCCCTTTGGCTCGCCCCGCCCCTTACCTGTTCTCACCTTCCCCCTCAGGCCCCTTGTTCTATTCGCCCCGCCCTCACTGTTTCCCACCTTGCGTTTGCCCCGCCCTGCCGCTGTCCCCTCCGTTCTCCCTGCCCAGCACTGCACCCAATGCCCTCCCCTTGCTCCATCTCGTCCATTGCTCAGACACTGCAGTGATTGATTGGCTTCCCCGGCTGCCAGTCGCCACTGGCGGTCTCCACCCCGGAACCCCTCTCGCACCTCCGAGCCCCAGCGCCCCGAGAGAAACAGTGGAGAGGGATAGAGGTGTCCCACCGCCCGCGCGGCCAGCGAGGCCTCGGGCTCGCCACACTTCCGGCCTCTCTAGCCCTCGAGTCCGCCCCCACCGTTCCCCAGAGGAGTAGAGCATCGAACGGGCCGGTCCCTGCTCAGCTCTCTATGGTCTTGGAGGACTGCCGAGGTATGGGTAGTAGAGAATCGTCCGTCTACCGGCCTGATCCCCTCTGGCTGCCAAGATATTCAACAGCGGTGCTCTTGCTGAGCGCCTCGTGTGCATCGGCACCGGACATGGTCCAGTGAAGAATAAATGGTGGGCGATCAAACTTAAGTCCCTTCTCTCAGTACAGACTTGGGTTTAAATACTAGTTCTGCCATTGACTTGGTGTCGGTTTCCTCATTCATTCATTTATTCATTCGTTCGTTCGTTCGTTCATTCATTTATTCCACACACATTCCTCTTGAGCCTCCTCCGTTCCCGGCCCTGTGCGGTGCAGTGCTAGTGACAGAGAGGTGACCGATGTTAACGATAGCCCTACGCTACCCTCCTGGAGCTCACAGACAAGTGGAAGAGACAGACCCCTTCCCAAATAGTGACGACCCAGAGTGGGCAGGACTGGGATAAGAGACCCCAGAGGGTAAAGGAAAGTATTGAGGGAGAGGGCACCTTACGCAGCCTGAGGGTTAGGAAGGGCTTCTTGGAGGAAGGGACAACTAAGCAGAGACCTGGTTGATGAGTTAGTATTAGTCATTTCCTGAAAGGATAGTATCACGCTGTTCTAACTTGCAACTCTCTGATTACTAAGGAGGGAGAACATCTTTTTACGAGTTTATTAGTCTTATATAGTTTGTCTTCGGGGAATTGCTTGCTCATATCCTTTGTCCATTTTTAAAATGGGACTATATGCCTTTTTTATTAAAATTAATTTGTAAGAGTACTTTACGGATTAGGATTCTACTTCTTAGTCAGTTACATATATTCCAAATCGTTCCTCCTGATTTGTACTTTGTGTTTTAATTTTACGTCACACAGAAGTTCTCAGTGTTTATTCACACCTATTTATCAATCTATTCTGTCCTGACTTGCTTTAAGGTGTGTTGTTTAAGAGGCCTACCATACCCTCAAGGTCATAAATATATTCCATCATTATGTTTATACTTCCTAAGTCTTTATTTTGTTTGTTTTTAATACATGAGGCTTATTTTTGAAAATGCATAAGGGTAGGAATTTATGATGGATGTAGCCAATTGTCTTAATACCATTTATTTTCAACTTTCCCCAGTTTTGATATTTATCTTTATCATGTACCAAATTCCCATATATACAAAGGTCTATCTTGGACATTTCTATTATGTTTCATTGATCTGTGTGGCTGTTCCTTGCCTCTATGCCATATTGTTTATTTTATTTTTATACGTCTTGATTGCACATCAAGAAAGTCCCCCCTTGTTCAGTTTCAAATCTGTCTTTACCATTCTTTTTTTTTGCTATTATTAATATACAATTACATGAGCAACATTATGGTTACTAGACTCCCCCTATTATCAAGTCCCCACCATATACCCCATTGCAGTCACTGTCCATCAGCGTAAAAGGATGTTATAGAATCACTACTTGTCTTCTCTGTGTTATACTGCCTTCCCCGTATCCCCCCACCCCACCCCCACACCTGCTACATTCTGTGTGCTAATTGTAATAGCCCTTTTTCCCCCTTATCCCTCTCTTCCCACCCATCTTCCCCAGTCCCTTTCCCTTTCGTATCTGTTAGTCCATTCTTGGGTTCTGTGAGTCTGCTGCAGATGTGTTCCTTCAGTTTTTTCTTTGTTCTTATACTCCACAGATGGGTGAAATCGTTTGGTACTTGTCCTTCTTCGCCTGGCTTATTTCACTGAGGATAATACCCTCTAGTTCCATCCATGTTGTTACAAATGGTAGGATTTGTTTTCTTCTTATGGCTGAATAATATTCCATTGTGTATATGTACCACATCTTCTTTATCCATTCATCTACTGATGGACACTTAGGTTGCTTCCATTTCTTGGCTATTGTAAATAGTGCTGCGATAAACATAGGGGTGCATATGTCTTTTCAAACTGGGCTGCTGCATTCTTAGGGTAAATTCCTAGGAGTGGAATTCCTGGGTCAAATGGTATTTCTATTTTGAGTTTTTTGAGGAACCTCCATACTGCTTTCCACAATGGTTGAACTAATTTACAGTCCCACAAGCAGTGTAGGAGGGTTCCCTTTTCTCCACATCCTCGCCAACATTTGTTGTTGTTTGTGTTTTGGATGTTGGCCATCCTCACTGGTGTGAGGTGATATCTCATTGTGGTTTTAATCTGCATTTCTCTGATGATTAGCGATGTGGAGCATCTTTTCATGTGCCTGTTGGCCATCTGAATTTCTTTTTTGGAGAAGTGTCTGTTCAGCTCCTCTGCCCATTTTTTAATTGGATTATTTGCTTTTTGTTTGTTGAGGTGCGTGAGCTCTTTATATAATTTGGATGTCAACCCCTTATCGGATATGTCATTTATGAATATATTCTCCCATACTGTAGGAAGTCTTTTTGTTCTACTAATGGTGTCCTTTGCTGTACATAAGCTTTTCAGCTTGATATAGTCCCACTTGTTCATTTTTGCTTTTGTTTCCCTTGCCCAGGGAAACATGTTCGTGAAGAAGTTGCTCATGTTTATATCCAAGAGATTTTTGCCTATATTTTTTCTAAGAGTTTTATGGTTTCATGACTAACATTCAGGTCTTTGATCCATTTTGAGTTTACTTTTCTGTATGGGGTTAGACAGTAATCCAGTTTCATTCTCTTACATGTAGCTGTCCAGTTTGCCAACACCAGCTGTTGAAGAGGCTGTCATTTTCCCATTGTATATCCATGGCTCCTTTATCAAATATTAATTGACCATATATGCTTGGGTTTATATCTGGGCTCTCTGTTCTGTTCCACTGGTCTATGCGTCTGTTCTTGTGCCAGTACCAAATTGTGTTGATTACTGTGGCTTTGTAGTAAAGCTTGAAGTCAGGGAGAGTGATCCTCCTGCTTTATTCTTCCTTCTCAGGATTGCTTTGGCTATTCGGGGTCTTTTGTCATTCCATATGAATTTTAGAACTATTTGCTCTAGTTAATTGAAGAATGCTGTTGGTAATTTGATAGGGATTGCATTGAATCTGTAGATTGCTTTAGGCAGGATGGCCACTCTGACAATATTAATTTTTCCTAGCCAAGAGCATGGGATAAATTTCCATATATTAGTGTCCTCTTTAATTTCTCTTGAGAGTGTCTTGTAGTTTTCAGAGTATAGGTCTTTCACATCCTTGGTTAGGTTTATTCCCAGGTATTTTATTCTTTTTGATGCAATTGTGAATGGAATTGTTTTCCTTATTTCTTGTTCTGCTAGTTCATCGTTAGTGTATAGGAATGCAACAGATTTTTGTGTATTAATTTTGTATCCCGCAACTTTGCTGAATTCAGATATTAGATCTAATAGTTTTGGAGTGGATTCTCTCGGGTTTTTTATGTACAATATCATGTCATCTGCAAACAAGGACATTTGAGTTCTTCCTTGCCAATCTGGATGCCTTTTATTTCTTTGTGTTGTCTGATTGCCGTGGCTAGGACCTCCAGAACTATGTTGAATAAAAGTGGGGAGAGTGGGCATCCTTGTCTGTCTTTACCATTCTTGTACGTTTTCTCCTCTAGATGGATTTTAGCAGCTGCTTTTGTACTTCCATGAAAAATCCAATTGAGGTTGAGATTGAGATTGGAATTGAATTGAACTGATGGATTAATTACAGGAAAGTTGACATTATTTTCATATCTGTGAATATATTATCTCACCAGTGACTGCAGGTTTTGGTATGAGCCTACTGTAAAATATTTTTTCTAAATAATTTTTATTTATACAGTTGATTCACTCACACATTTTTGTATTAATCTCTTAGGATTTCTGTAACAAAGTACCAAAAATTGGGTGCCATAAACAACAGAAATTTATTGTCTCACAGTTCTAGAGCACAGAAGCCCGAAGTCAAATTGTTGGCATGGCTCTGTTCGCTCTCAGTGAACAAGGGAAGGATCTCTTCTATGCCTCTCTCCTAGCTTCTGGTAGCCTCAGGCATTCCTTCGCTAGGAATGGCCTAGTAGATGGCCATCTTCCCTAGGTCCTTTCACATCATTTTCCCTCTGGTGTGTCTCTTTGTCCAAATTTTCCCATTTCACAGGGACACCAGTCATATTGGATTAGGGCCCACCCTAATGACCGTGTTTTAACTTGATTAGCTCTATAAAGACCTTGTTTCCAAATAAGGTCACATTCTGAAGTACTGGGAGTTAGGACTTCAACATATCTTTTTGGGGGGACACGATTCAACGCATAACAATTCTCTGTTACTTTTTATAACCTTCTTCCTTCTGAATTCATCTTACTTCTTGCCAGAGTACATTCTCTTCTAATTTTTTCAGAGAGCATTGGGGATGATAACTTTCGGAGGAATAAGGGGCATTACGATTAACATACATAATGTAGGGGGCGCACGGGGAAGGCAGTATAGCAAACAGAAGACAAGTAGTGACTATAGCATGTTACTACGCTGATTGACAGGGACTGTAATGGGGTATGTGGTGGAGACTTGATAATAGGGGGAATCTAGTAACTACAATGTTGCTCATGTGATTGTATGTTAATGATATCAAAATACAAAATAAATAAGTAAAAAAAAAGACAAAAAAGACTTCTCGGAGTCTTACTCATCTGAAAATACCTTTACTTCAGTCTCATAATTGGAATCTCAAATTCTGGATTCCTAGTTATTTTTCTTGCAGAGTTAGAAGATAGTGGTTCTCCATCTCCCCAGCTTCCTGGTCACTGATGAGAAGTCTACCATGCCCCTGACTCTCCTTCCTTCATAAGCAGTCCCATCCCTGGGTGCAATTTTCTCCCATGGTCACTTACTGACAGTGTAGACTTGTGCCAGCAATTCAGCTTGTCTGTGTGGGTCAGTTTTCTCATCTCTAAAATGGGTGTAACAATCCTATAATTATTGGGAGGATGGCATGAGTTTTGTGTAAAGTACCTAAAACAGTACTTGGTATACAGTAGGTGCTATATTTGGGTTTCTCATATGAATAAAATTAGCCCTTTGACCAAGTTCTGGGCAGCCAGGGGCTGCAGCTACTGTGGCCACAGCTGTATCACAGTGGCCCCAAAACAGAAGGGGCTGCCAAACTGCATTGTGTGAATGAACAGCATGAGATTTCACTGAGCCCTCCGGCAAGAGCCTCAGTTTCCCCATCTGTAACTGCTGAGGTCGTGAGGAGTCAGTAAGACCACAGAGAGATGGTTCATGCGTTCTTTGAAAAATCACATATTGAGCTCTTAGTATGTGCTGGGCACTGGGGACATAGCTGTGAGCAAATTAGGCCAGGTTCCTGCCCCGTGGAACTGATGGTCTCAGGGGGCACAGACCATAAGAAAGAAACACACAAGTAAGAAAGATATGTGTCTCCCAACCCAAGGGCAGAGAGCGTTTCTAGAGGGAGGCCAACCCGGGCCGGACTCAGTTTCTACTGGGGAACGGAATTGCCAAACAAACCTGCAACTCATACCTTTTCCGCCAGGGGGCGATGGCGTCCCACGAGGATTCGGGGTGTATGGGCGCCAGGAGGGGCTCCGCCAGACCCACTCGGGACAAGACCTCCGAGAAGGCGGTGGGGCGGCCCCCTTCGCGCCTCCCGACTGGTTTCTTTCTCACACAAGTGGGGCAAAGGCCCCGCCGCGTGCATTTCATGTAAACCTGCCTTTTTACATTGGTTAAGAAGTGGCGGGGGGAGTTGCCCTCAGCTGTACGTTTTCAAGTTTGATATCTGTACTTGGATTCCTAAACTGAACTTTCGAATCCCGAATTCGAGCCTTCCCGGCTCTCCAAGTTGCGAGTTCGAATCTTCCCGCTGTCCGCACTCCCGATTCCGCGTCCTCCCAAACGCTCCAAGTTCAAATTCCAGCCGTGTCCCAAGCTCCCGGCGACTCCTCGAGGCCGGACCCTGCTCCCCTCCCAAACCTTCCCCTCATCCCAACTTAGAGTTTCCTCTACGCCTCGGAAGGACTGGAATGGGGACCCCCCGCCCCTAATTCCGCCGGAGGGCTCTGGGCGGCCGGCGGAAGGTCGCCGGGCGGGGGCGCGGCCGAGGGGCGCAGTGACCAGGCCCGCGGCCCCACCCGCCTCTAAACTTAGCCGCGGTGACGCGCGGCCCGGCGATCGCGGCGGGGCCGGGGACGCAGGGGGGCCTGAACGGAGGGGGGCGGCTCCGCTCGCCGAGCCTCTATTTATAGCGCCCGGAGCCCGAAATAGCGCGGAGCGGAGCGGCCTGGATGACGCGGGAGCCGCCGGGGACTGACTCACCCGGCCCGATCAGCGGCCCCCGGATGAGGGGCAGTGGAAGCTTCTGGCCGCGACCCCGCGCCATCCCGGGCACCTTGTCTGCTGGGACGTCCCAAGCTTCCTCCGGCCACTGTGGATGGATATGCAGCAAAACAGACGGGATGCAGCATGAGAGGCCAAGGTCAGATCAGAGGTGGGACTTCCCCCAAAGAGCCCAGAATTGAGAAAATAACTTTATACAAGAAGAGGGGCTGGGAAGGAGGGGAGATGAACCAGATATGCATACATATTTTTTCACTAGCAATAGGACTGAGGCGTCTTAGCCGCAGAGAAAGGGACACAATAACCTGGCCAGTCAATAGGCCAGAGCTGTCCCCCTCTCCACTTACCATGATTCCTTGCATGCCGTTCCCATTCCCTAGAATGCCCTTCTCCGCCTCCTCGGCCTCAAGAACTCATGTTCTGCAGGGACCTGATACCAAGGGCAATCCCTGACAAATGAAAACTCTGACCCACTGGACTGGTAGCCCCATGAGGGCAGGGCCAGGTCCTTCTCCAACAACACCATGTCCCCAGCACTGCCCAGGACAAGACAGGCCCGTGGAGAAATGAGCTGCATGAATAAAATGTTGGTAATAAAATAAGATGACGTTTTGCACATTACAATAGCAAATGTTCGTTGTATACTACATTCCAGGCATGATTTGGAGAGTTATTTCCTATGGGTCTCACTACAACTCTAGGAGGGAGGTGTTTTTTTTTAATCATCATCATTCCCATGTTAGAAATGAAGAAACCGAGCCTCACAGGAGTCCAGTTGACCCCACCGGTGCTCAGCTCCCAGGTCACTGTCTGTAGGTCCTACAGCACCCAAAGCTAAGGAATGATTATCAAAGTGGAGTCCACGGAACCCTGGGGAGTTTCCTCGGCACTCTTTCAAAAGGTCTAGGAGGTCAAAATAATTATCATTACATTAAGACACTCAACTGCCTTTTTCACTTTCACTCTCCCCTGAGTATGCAGTGCAGCTTGCAGAGTATCACAACAACCAGAACACAGAAGCAGATGTGAGGACCTAGCTATCTGTGGAACCAGATACCTTTTTTTTTGGTATCATTAATCTACAATTACATGTGCAACATTATGGTTACTAGATTCCCCCCCATTATCAAGTCCCCCCACCAACCCCATTACAGTCACTGTCCATCAGCATAGTGAGATGCTACAGAATCACTACTTGTCTTCTCTGTGCTATGGAACCAGATACTTATTTGCAAAAATTTGAACCAATGCCCCTCTTCTCACTAAATTTTGGTTTTGTTTTGGAAAATACGGTTATTTTTAATTTCAAAGGATATTAATGTTAACATGAAATTGTTTTTTTATTTGTAAATGAATCAAATATTTCTTAAATTCCCCAGTTTTATTTTCTAATGCAGTGAACATTGATAGATATAATCTGTATCAATAAAAACTCTTTATAGAGTCCTCAATCATTTTTAAGAACATAAGAGATTCTGAGACCGAAGAGTTTAAGAATCACTGGACCAATAATCATATATATACCTGGTAAGTGTTATATGAAGAGTGAGAATGTGGAACATCATTGTAAATGGGGATAGGTAAAGGGAGGGCAAGAGAAGTTTCTCTGTCAAAGGAGCATTTAAAAGAAGATCTAAAGGATGCCTGGGAATTTTGCTACATGAAGGAAGGGAGAGCTTTCAAGGCAGTGGGAATAACTTGTGGAAAGGCCCTGTGGTAGGAAATTGCTAGGTGAGAAACATAAAGAAAGGCCATGTAGCTGGAACGCAGGGAGCACTGGGGAAAGTGGCAAGAAATAAGGCTGGGCCATCAGGGGACCATATCATGTAAGGCCTTGAAGACCATGGTAAGTATTCTGGATTTTATCCTGAGTGGAGAATAGACTGTAGGAGAGCAAGGATGGAAGCAGGAAGCCCAGCAAGGAAGTGACTGCAGTTGACAAGAAAGATCAAATGGTAGCCTGGACTACGGGAGTCAAAAGCAATGTTTAAGCGTGAAGAGCTGGCAGTAACATGAACCAAAAAAGCAGACTGGGGAAGAGGTAGAGAATTCTGGCCAAGACCCTTAGGCATGGAGAGACTTTCAGGGCATCTTGGTGGGGATGTCAAGTAGGCAGGATGAAATTTAGGACTCAAGATTGAATCTGACAGTCACAAGTGTACATGTAGGTGGTTATTTTTCTAGTTTGTTAACTCCTTATTGCTGTTATAATTTCTGGTTGGTGAATGCTATTTATTGTTGGTTGATTCTAACAGGCAACCTAGCCAAATTCTCATATTATAATAGTTTGTTGGTTCTCTTAGTTTTTCCTTGAAAATGATCCAAATGGCAGTGTTCTGTCTTACCTTCTGATCTTTGCATCTTATTTATTTTTCTTGTCCTATAGCATTTGTAAAGACTTCCAGGACTATATCCATCAGTAAAATTGATTGGTTCTCATATACTGCACATTACAACCCTGAGATAACTTATTTCATTATCGCATTTCATAGAGAAACTGAAGTTCAGAGAGGTTAGTCTCTTGCCCATGGTCACACAGCACGGAAGCAACCAAACCAGGACTCCAACCAGCTTGTGTTTTCAACCTCTATCTTAAAAGAAACTCAATAAGCATTCTATATTTTTCCAACAGGCAAAATACTCTGCAAGCTCCCACAGTGACCCCTGGGTCTTGGATGAGGAGCTGAGGGCCTGAGGTCTGTCTCTGTCTCTGTCTCTGCCCTCTTTCTGAGCCTCAGTTTCCTCCTGTGAGGGAAAGCTGGAAGAGAGCATCTGAAAGCCACAGAAACTGCCTTCAGGGTGAAGGAGACAGGCCCCCAAACGGATTGTATTCGTTTCCTGGGGCTGCCAACAAACTACCACAAACTTGGTGATTTAAAAAAACCTGAAATTTATTCTCTCACAGTTTTGGAGGCCAGAAATCCAAAATCAAGGTGTTGGCAGGGCCACACCCCCACTGAAGTTTCTAGATGATGATCCTTCCTTGCCTCTGCCAGCTTCTGGTGGCTCCAGGCCTTCCTGGGCTGTGGCCGCATGACTCTGATCTCTGCCTCAGTGGTCACACGGCCTTCTCCTCTATCATGTCCAATTGCCTCTGTCTTTCTTTAATCACGACACTTGCTGTTGGGTTTAGGACCCACTCAGATAATCCAGGATGATCTCATCTCAACATCTTTCATTACATCTGCAAAGACCCTTTTTCCAAATCAGCTTACATTCACAAGTCTCAGGTGGACTTGGGAGGGGCGGGGTGCACCATTCAACCCATCACACAGATCAAAACAGAAAAATGAGAACGCAAACATACATGGCAGAGTTTAGATTGGGAGGTGTCAAAAGCTCTGTGATCGCACATGCCCACTCCAGCAGAGAATATTGTAGTACTTGCCCCAGAGAACCCAGTGGTCTGCATGTCCTACACGTGGCCGAGAAGTTGTGGGCTCCCCCCGTGCTCCTGGACATCTTCCACTTTGAGGGTAGGAAGTCTTAGGGAGAGTTTTCCATTCTTCAATTGTTACTTGGAGCTGAGAAATTTTCTCTTTCACAAAACTCCAAGTAACAATAAAAGCCAACATTCATACAGTACTTAATATAGGCCAGACCCTGTTCGAAGTGTATCAGTGTTTAGTATCTATTAATCCATTTAATCCTCACAAAATCCGTATAGAGTCCTGTTGGTGATTCCCCTATTAGAGACGAATAAACTAAGGTAGGGAGAGGTTGAGGTCACAGTTTGGAAGTTCCAGAGCTGATCTTTGAACCCCACAGTCTAGGGTCTTGGCCATAAGCCATGCTCTCTAATGCAGGCAGCTGTTACCTGTTAAAGCTGGACTTTGAGGAAGCCACACTCCCAGATCCGTGGTCAGGCCACCATCCACTGCAGCCCTGTTGGATATGGCAGCCACTGGCCACATGTGGCTCTTAAGCACTTGAAATATGGCCAGTCCAAAAGGAGATGTTCCACTCATATAAAATCTACACCAGATTTCAAAGACTTAATGCAATAAAAAGCACATAAAATATCTCATTAAAAGTTGCTGATATTGAGTATGTGTTCAAATAATATTTTGCGTATATCTGGTTAAATAATATATATGAAACAAAATCATTTTCACCTGTTTCACTTGACTTTTTTTAGGGTGGCTACTAATGCATTTAAAGTTACACACATAACTCACATCATATTTCCTGTGGACAGTCCTGGTCCATAGAATCTGCCATCACTGTGTTCTCCTTCAGGGAGGGCATGAGATGCTGGGGTACCATTTGTTCTGAAGCCATTGGGCCTTGAGACTTCCTCTTCTTTTTTTTTATTAAGGCATCATTGATATACTCTTACGAGGGTTTCACATCAAAAACATTGTGGTTACTACATTCACCCATATTATCAAGTCCCCCCCATACCCCATTGCAGTCACTGTCCATCAGTGCAGGTAAGATGCCACAGATCACTATTTGCCTTCTCTGTGTTACACTTTCTTCCCCGTGACACCTCACACCACGTGTACTAAACATAAGACCCCTCAATCCCCTTCTCCCTCCCTCCCCACTCAGCCCACCCTTTCCCTTTGGTAACCGTATGTCCCTTCTTAGAGTGTGAGTCTGCTGCTGTTTTGTTCCTTCAGTTTTTCTTCATTGTTATACTCCACAAATGAGGGAAATCATTTGGTACTTGTCTTTCTCTGCCTGGCTTATTTCACTGAGCATAATAATACCCTCTAGTTCCATCCATGTTGTTGCAAATGGTAGGATTTGTTTTCTTCTCATGGCTGAATAGTATTCCATTGTGTATATGTACCACTGCTTCTTTATCCATTCATATACTTATGGACACTAAGGTTGCTTCCATATCTTGGCTATTGTGTATACTGCTGCAATAAACATAGGGGTTCATATGTCTTTTTGAATCTGAGAACTTGTTTTCTTTGGGTAAATTCCTATTTTTAGTTTTTTGAGGAACCTCCATATTGCTTTCCACAATGATTGAACTAGCTTACATTCCCACCAGCAGTGTAGGAGGGTTCCCCTTTCTCCGCATCCTCTCCAGCATTTGTTATTCCTCTTTTCTATGTTGGCCATACTAACTGGTGTGAGGTGATATCTCATTGTGGTTTTAATTTGCATTCCCCTGATAATTAGCAATGTGGAGCATCTTTTCATGTGCCTGTTGGCCATCTGAATTTCTTCTTTGGAGAAGTGTCTGTTCAGCTCCTCCACCCATTTTTTTAATAGGGTTACTTGCTTTTAGGGTGTTGAGAGCCTCGAGACTTCTTGTGATGTTCTGGAAGAATCCATGTCAGCAGCACATTCATGCAGAGTGACTGATGCTCATGTCAAAACTGTGGCCTCTAAAGGATGCTCTGAAATCCCTGCCCTGACTATGCCCAAAGGAAGAAGCTACTGAACTGAGAGAAGCCATCATACTACACATAGGACCTTGTGGCCACTTGGTATAGGGAGTTTATTTTATTATTTATTTATTTATTTTTTAAAATTTATTTTGGTATCATTAATCTACAATTATATGTGCAATATTATGATTATTAAACTACCCACAGGAGTTTATTTTTTATTCATAAACTATACACATGCGTGCTTCTATTGAGAACGTTATAATATAAAAATGGAGGTAAATACTGAACATAACTGGATGAGCCTGGTTGCAGTGAGGTTCCGAGTTCAAATCCTGATGCCCCTTCCCTGACTCTGATTCCTTTGGTGAATAATTTGTCCTCACTGGGCCTCAGTTTCTTCATCCAAAGTGTTTGTTCCTGCTCCCTGAGGGTTGCTGGGGAAACTCAGTGAGATTGTGTGTCCAAAGGACCCAGCCCGCTGCCCAGGAGCGGTTGAGCTGCACTAACCAATTTCTAGAGAGGAGGGGGCCCACCTCAGGTGGAAGGTTTCTCTGCTGAGAGGATGGTTGAGTTGGACCTTGAAGGATGGAGAAATATTCAGTAGGTGGAGAAGGATGGGAAAGGTATTCCAGGCAGGGGGAACTGAATGCTCAAGGTTGGGAGGCATGCTGGGGCATTATGTTTGGGAAAAGGCAAGCAGTTTGGGTATTATTTGAAAGCAGAGTGGATGTGTGTTGGGAAAAGGGGGAGAGGCAAAAGATGGGGTTGAAGAAGACAGCAGCATGCAGGCCACTGAGGGTCTCGTAGGCCAGGAGCCTGGAACATGGAGGAGCAACAGCAGGCTCCAAGCAGGGCAAAGGCCTGACAGGGGCAGGTTTATGGTTTAACAAGATCCTTCTGGATGGAGGGGGCAGGACTGGGCAGGAGAGCAGGGAGCAAGGCAGGATGAAGTGGGGATTGGGGATCAGGTACGGAGGTGGGAGAGGGAAAACATGTGACATCTTTTTAAAGCTAGAATGGAGAGGAATGAGAAGGCATGGGAAGTAAGAGGAGGAAGGCATCCAGGATAAGACACAGGCCTCTGGTCCAGGAAACAGCGTCGGTGTGGAACGATGCCTGAGCTGGGGACCAGGGGAGGAGGACGCACAGGAAAGAAGCTGTTGAGGTCAGGGTGAAATCCTGTGTGATATCCAGGAGGAGGCATCCAAGAGTTGCTAGGCACTTGGGTCTAGAGTGCAGAAGAGATGGTGGGCTGAGACGGGGATCCTCAGAGCTCAGACAGGGCTGAAATCCTGATAGTGGAAGGTGGAAAGTACAGCAAGGTAACTTTGCCTCCAGCCACTGTTGACTGTGAAAAACGCCCAGGAAAGCAGCCTTGGTCTCCAGGTTCTTAACCCAGTCGATGCGTGGGGACATGGAGATAAGCAGACCCAGAGCCCCCACAGGAGTGCCTGCTCAGTGGGGGAGCCCAGATGCATACAGCAGACTGTGCCTCCACCCCACCAGGGCAGTGTGTGATGAAGGGGGGTTTCAGGAGATATAGTGATCCATTCATTCCCAAAGGCTAGGGGCATAGCGGCAGTGGAAAGTGTTCAAACCAGTTTCTGGGAGTGGGGGCGGTCTTGGAGAGGGAAAGTGAATTAATCAGGAAACTCTCCATTTCAGATGCAAACTGGTTTAGGGAAATGTCTCAAAAGGGTTAAGGGGCACTACCGGCTTCAGTCACAGCTTGATCCAGGACCTCAAATTAATATAAAGTCATTGTCCAATCTCTGGATTCCATACATCTCTGATATTTTCCTTGGGAAGACTTTCCTTGAGGTAGCAAACATGGCCCCAGCAGCTCTGTGCCCACCTCCCACCCTCTCAGGGACCCCAGAAGGAAGAAAGGTCTCCTACCCAATGGTTCCATCCCTCACAGGTGGAGCTGAGTCATATGCCCACCCCTGAGGCAGTCACTCTTATCAGAGGGCAGAGAGCTGGAATGCTCTGAATAGCTGGGTCTGGGTCATCTTCCCTTCCTGGGAAAGGGAGATTGGGGTGAGCTGCCAGACAAACAGATGAACTGAAATTTAGAAAGGATGGTTTCCCAAAGGACAAGCAGAAGACCAGCAAAGCTGTAGATATGCTCATTCGCGGGGAGGAAAGGGAAGTAGGGAAACAGGTCTCTTCATCTGTTAATTGGGCATGGGAATAGTACCTCACCGCCTCGGTTAAGGGTGAGGATTCGGTGAAATAATGCAGGTGAGCATTTAGCAGACTACTTGGCAAAGACTAGGTGCTGGATAAATGGTAGCTATTATTTTTTAAATAGTAATGAATATCACTACCACTGATGATGAATGATATCTATATTCCAGGAGGTAATGAGCTCCCAGGCACAGAATGAGACCAACCTGAAGCCGAGCAACCACAAGGTGGAAGCTTATGCAATCTACATCCGGCAAGCTCGGTTCCTAGCCGGCTCCTCTTCAGGGCTCTGTCTCCAGATCTGTGAAATGGGGTGAGAGGATTGAATGAAACCAGAAATACGTTTCAGATGCCCCTTCTCATCGTTCAAGTTGCAGTTAAGTGTCACCTCCTCAAAGAAAGACCTTTCCTGACTACTCTTACCAAAATATCCCCCTTTATTTAAATATATCATCCCATTTTACTTTCTTTACAGTGCTTAGCACGATATGGAATCATCTTATTTATTTACTGTCTGTCTCCCTCATTAGAACATCAGCCCCACGAGTACAGGAATCTCTGTCTTGTTCACTGCTGTGTCCTGATCACAGTGCCTGGCACACAGCTGAGCCTTGATAAATATCTGTTGAATTTCTAGATACCTATTACTAAAAAACAAACAGTGCCTAGTATTCTCATAGGTAGTGAGTTCTCCATCAAGGGAGGTGTCCAAACTGAAGCTGAACGATCGCACCTTGTAATTCATACTGCTAGGCCCCAAATAGTTCCTCTCTCAGCCTCAGTTTCTTCATTTATAAAATGGGACTGTGGCGAGAGGGACTCCTGGCGTCTGCTATCCCCGCAGGGGCCGCCAGAGGGCGCAGCGCCTCTGCCCAAAAGTCCGCCATCAGCCGCTTGAACCTTGGTGGACGCGTCCCGACGTTCCTGGAATATTCTGAGCCCCGCTGGCTCACAGGCGCTCAGGAACCCAGGAGGTTCGAGCGGATGCGAAGTGTCCCGGCCGACACCACGGGCTCGGCGCCGCGCAGGAGGCGGAGGGAGGGCGGTGACTCAGGCGCGCGCCCCCGGCCCCCAGCTCTCGCGAGGAGCCGCGCACGGCCTCGGGAACCAGCGCGGCGCCGAATCCATTTTTACCCGAGCGCGGCTAAAAATAGTAGCCGCACTGGGAGCCGAGCCCGAAATAGCGGTCCCCAGATAAGGCAGGACGACTCAGCGCTTCCGGGGAGCGGAAGAGGGAGGCAGCGGGGCTGGGGGGATGGTGTTGGGCTCCGCGGGGCCTCGCCGAGAGGACCCCGCCGGCCCTACCCGCCCCCACCCGGCCTGGGTCCGCCCTGCCCCCAACCGAGCCTCAACCCGCATCCAGCAACCTGTCGCCAGCCTCTCTTCATCCCTCCCCTTTCCCCGCCACCCACCACCTTCCCCATCCCCTGTCTCCCACCGCAGCATCAGCTTCCCCTCCATCCCTCATCCCGGACCATTATCCCTCTCCCCTTTCCCCATTCTAATCTTCATTCTCTGCCTCCCCAGCTGTGTGCGCAACCGGTCTTCATCCCCACCCCGAAACCCTTTCCCTGTTCGCGCGCACATAGCAGCAACCTCTTGCCTTTCCGAATCTGGCCCCCACCCCTATGCGCGGTCCCAGTCCCAACCCAGTCCTCAGCCCAACCTCTGGTTGCGGGTAGGATGGAGAGGTCACAGAAAGACAAGCAGAGGGCTGGGGGTAGGGGGCGAGACTTCGTGGTTTGTTTCTACAGTGCACAGGGTGCGCTGACCCTCTGGGTTTGGGCCCGTCTCCTCAGTCCTGTGCCCAGGGTTGGGATTGGGGCTCAGGCTGAGGATCGTGGCAGATCTTCCATTACCAAGGTTGGGGGCTCTGTATCACCAGAGTCAGGGCACAGCCTGGCACCCCCTGTTTTGTCCACCAGTCCCAATTTCACTACAGTTCTTTCCTCCCTTGAACTCAGTGATTAGACAGAACAGCTCCAGGCAGTGGGAACAGCTGGAAACCTGCTCTCTGGGCCTGGAATGCCCCTTTGCACCTCGGATCTTCTAAGACACCTTCCCATTCTGATACCTGTGACTCGGTGTCTACTCCAAGAATCAGCCTCAAGGATCTTACACTTTTCCATCCAATGGTTCAAGGGCAACACTGTTTACAGCTTCTAGTCTCTGAAATATCGCAGCACGGAGGAACTATCCTGTCTTGTGTGGCCCCAAGGAGCAGAGTGTAATAGACAAGATGTTGTTTTAGGTAGAACTGCTTGGCTGTGGAAGGGAGGCGGCCTAAAGTGGTGGTGAGGTCCCTTGTCTCTAGAGGACACCAAGCTTCAGCCAGGTGCCCAGTTACATTGTCTGAATAGCTGGGGGACTCAACTACCAAGCAAAGAGATTGAGCTGGAGGATCTTTTTTTAAAAAATCATGTATTTGGGATCAAGGAATTAGGTGGCTCCAAAAGTCAGCAAGGACTGGCCCAAACTTAGCCCAATAGGCAGTGGTGAGGAGCCTGTACTGTTCCCCCAAGGGCACTGGGGAGCCATGGCAGGTTCCGAGCAGAGGTAGGTTTATGCTTTAGTAAGACCTTTCTGGCTGTCTTGTAGGGGTAGACTGAGGATGGGAGGTGGGAGAGAAGGGGCCTGGACCTAGGAAGGAGGGAGAGGAGGGGAAGGAGGAGAGGGCCGATATGAGAGACAGTGAGGAGGCAGGAAGGCCCACACTTGGAGGCTGAGAGACTGTGAGGGACAGCAGCACCCAGGACGAGGACCAGTCTCCACCCAGGTGGCAGGGTAGATGATGGGGTCATCCCTGAGATGAGGGCCCAGAGGGAGGGAGGGGCCCAGGTAAGGTTCAAAGGCATTCCAGAGATGGTCAGTTTTAGATAATTAAAAAAAATTTTTTTTTAATTTTTAGAAAATGTATTGATGAATACAAAAGGTATACCTTGAAAAAGTACATTTCCTCCCTCCCTCTAATGTCTACTTCTCACTGTTGTCTATCTCTTGGGTATCTTGGCCAGTAGGATTCATTGAGCCCTCCCAAAGTCCCCAACCTGTGCTAAACCTATCCCAGAAGTGACCTCACTCAAATCATTCACCACCCAGTGTGTGGGCCAGGCGCCACTGCTATGCCCGAGTTAGAGAAGTGAGAACTGAGGCTTGGAGAAATGCAGGAATGTGTCCTTTCAAGGACCTGGCTTGGAAAGATTTTCAAAATTGAGACATGGGGGCAGGTGAGATCAGAGAGGGAAGGTCCAAAAGGCCCGAGTCCGGAGCCCTTGGGAACTGGAGGGGGCCGGCCAGCAGCTCAAGGAAGCCTGTCTGGAGGAGGAGTGAGGGTAGCCAGGAAGGTGCCTTCCAGAGCCTTCTGATGAAGGGTTTGGATGGAAGTACGTCACTCCCTCTTGGGGAGCTGGGGGTGGGGGTGGTTTAAGGTACCTCGGGCAGCAGGGAAGCCAGTGAGGAGGGGTTCTCCTCAGGCCTGCAGGACCCCAGAGGTTTATAGGAGGAGACTGATGCTGCCTGACGACATCTCAGGGACACAGTGATAGCACAGCGGGCTGTTATGACGTCTGAGTGATTCGCCAACTGCCTGTTACTACCAGCATCTCTAGTCATGCCCTGTTGGGGGGAGATGTGGATAGGAGGAAGTGAGAGGCCATGGGTGGGGGTAGAGGCAAAAGGGATGCCATCATGCAAAGACCAGAGACTCAGGAGCTGAGAGAGGTGTTCTGTCCCCTGCACTGTGCAAGGGTTTCCCAGAGGATCTATCTTTTGGGTCTGTGCCTAGTGGCTGGGGTGGATTCCTACTGGGCTCAGAATCAGGGGTTAGCCCAGGGTCTGTTCACTGCTGAGTCCCCATCAGGTAGGATGGTAACTGGCACACAAAGGGGTTCAATACATCTTTATTGAATGAATCAAATTAAAAGGGACTCAGCACTCTGTGGGACTCAGTTTACCCTCTTGCCCAACAGCATGGTCAGGCCATCTCAGCCAGTGGTGTGACTAGGGATATTCCTCCCCAGGTGGAATCTCAGATCCCAGACCTGGCTTCTCCTGTGGGGTCAGGATGAACAAGGAAACTAGCTAGCGCCTCCGGTGGGCTCCCTCCGTTTTTGATGTCATAGGCCTCTTGGGGATCCCGACCCTTGTCCCTCCCTTGGGATGGGGCTGGAGAGGAGCCTGGGAGTCCTGACGCCGGCCCCTCCCCCGGGCCCGGCAGTGAGTGTTACACAACCCGAAGTCGCGTCCCCAGGGATGTCTCCGGACGTCCTGGCCAGGCCAGGGACAATGGGCAGGGGGGACCCCTCCCGCCGGGACCTGGAAGTGGCTAGGGCGCCCCCTCTGATTCATCTTTGTTTCCGGCCCGTTTCAACCTCCAACTTCTCAGGGATCCCTATCTCCCCCAAACTCTCTACCCTCACTTATCGTACCCCCTATAAACCAGCTCTTCTGCGACCCTGCGAATATCTGTTCTCTACACCCTGCCTTTCCAAACACTCTGCTCTCACAACCGACACTGGTGATTCCCGAATCCCCTGAACTTCCTGCCAGTTTCCCTGCCTGCCTTCACTCACCCATCCCGGGGCCCTTCTTCCGGCTCCCACAAACTACCCCCCACCTGCGAACCCCCGCCCTCCTGATCTCCTCCCTTGGCTCCCCCAAGATCTTCCAGTCTCCCCCAAGCCCCTCTCCACCTCCCTCAAACTGACCCTAATACGCTTTCTCAATACCCATTCCCAGCCCCCCAAGTCTCTTCTTGTCTCCCCAAAACTGCCCCAATGTCCCTACCTCGTCCTCCACGTCGCGCCCGCCCCAGGGCCGTGCCCCTCCCCCGCCCGCTCCCACGCCCGGCGCGCGTTCCCAGGCCGCCCTCCCGCGGTGGCCCAGAGACCCAGTTTGCAGCGGCAAAACATTGGTCTCCGGGCAACAGGCTCCGCCCGCCCCAGGGCCGCCCAGTGCGAGCCCAGCCGCTGGGGCAGGGCGGTCCCGAGGCAGCCGGGCCAAGACTGAGCGCGGAGGCGGCGCGGGCGCCCCGAAACCCGGGCCCTCACCCCCGAGGTCTGGGGGGCGCGGAGACCCGGAGACTGAGAGACAGAGACTCGGTAATATTCAGGGGCACGGAGCAAGAAACTCAGACAAATTGGTGGCGGCTGAAACCACAGAGAGTTGTCTAGATCGCAGTGGTGAAAGAGATCACGCGATAAAGCGAGCAAAGACAGGGTCCCGAAATAAACACAGAGATTAAACACAGACAGCCCCGGGCGCGCAGAGACGCCCCTGAAGGCAAGGATAATCCATCAGGTCCCTTCGCTCTTCAGTCAAAGGAATTTCTCCTCTCTCCACTTCTAAGTCTGTAAAATGGGTAACACTTAGTAAATAAGGCTGTTGCGATGATTCAGTGAATTCACCTGTGTGAATAGCAGGCTTCCCAGCACATGCCATCCATGACTCATTCAATCAACAGATATTAAGCACCAGTTATGTGCCAGGCACTGTGGTAAATGCTGGGTATATAACAGTGAACAAGACGAAGATCTCTGTCCTCCTGGGAGCTTACACGGTTGGGAGTGGGGAAGGAGGTGATGAACAATACATAAATATATATAAGCAAATTATAGAGCATATTGGAAAGAAATTAAGTGCTGGGCTTAGAGGACTGGGGTTGCCGTTTTAAATAGGGTGGGGGAATGGCCTACCTGAGAAGGTGTATTTGAGTAAAGACGGGAGTTGGTGAGGAAGAAGCCACACAGATCTCTGGGCTAAGAGCATCCCAGTCAGAGAGAGCAGTGAGTGCAAAGGCCATAAGGTGGGAACACGTCAGGCCTGTTGAAGGAACAGGGAGGAGGCCAGTGTGGCTGGAGCAGAGAGAACAGGGGTGGGGAGTGGCAGAGATGAGATCAAAGAGTGAGGGCAGATTGTGCAGGGCCTAATGGCCATCGCCAGGCCTTTGACTTTTACTTTGAGTCAGGATCCTTGGGAGGGTTCTGAGCCAAAGAGGGGCATGAACTGATTTTGATTTTAACATCATCCTTTTGGCTGTATGTGGGAAACAGACTCTCGGGGGCAAGGGTGGAGGCAGGGAGACAGGTTAGGAGCCCAGGGCAATGGTCCAGGCAAGAGGTGCTAGTGACTTGGACTGGGGGTCACAGGGATCAGATTCCAGAAGTGTTGGAACTTAGAGTTGCAGAATTTGCTGGCAAGCACATTCACAGCAAGACCTCAATAGATGGCAACAGTTATCACCACGTTAGGTGGTGCTCACAACAGTCCTGTAGAAGTCATTATCCCTATTTTATAGGTGCAGAAACTGAGGCTCAAAGAGGTCACTGGACCTGCCCAAGGACTCACAGCTCAGTCTGGCTTCAAAGATGGTGTTTCTCTTTTAGGGTGGCTATTCCGGAGTCCATAATAACCTCAGTGCCTGGAGCCACACCCAAACTCTTATCCATGTGGGTCCCAGGACCCCAGAGCGATATCTTCATCAGCCGCACCCAATGGGTGTGGAAAGTGGTGGCCTGATGGGAGAATGTTACCTGACTGGTGTTCAGGTTGTCAGGCAGTCACCTAGGCTGGCCCGGGACACTTGCTTAGAGACAGGCAGGTACACGTAGAGGGGGCCCACCCAGAACCTCCCAGCCCAGCACCTGCCTCCCACACTCAGTCCCAGGACTGGACCCGACACACCCCAGTGCTGCCTGCAGCAACCTGTTAAACAGTCACACACTCGCACGCAGACAGGGACGTGATGCTCTGATAGGGAGGTGCATTTTCAGGCAGTGTGCAGAAAACACTATTTCTGTCTCTTTTTGTGTTTCCATATCTCTCTGCCCTGTATCTTTTCATCTCTATCCTGTCTCCTATCTCTGTCTTGCTGCTGTTGTCTCTTGCCTGTCCCCACCTTCACTCTAGCTCTGTCTCTGTCACTCCTCCACACTCAGAGTCTTCTCCCTGAGGTGGAAAGCACTCTTGTCCCTGGCCATGTGTCTCCATAGAACCTCATCTATTATGTAGCATCAGAACCTGGCATGGGGACAAATGTGTGGAGGCTCCAGGCCAGCAGTTCTAGCTGGCAGTTCAGAATCACCCAGTGGGGATCTCATATCATAATCTCTGCCCCCTCTTTCTTTGAGATTCTGATCCACAACTTTTGGGTGTGGGACTGAGAGATCTACCTTTTAAAAGCTCCCCAGGGTGATCAGGACCCCTGTTGGCTCAAGCTAGTTACTCCACCTAATTTTGCACAGGGAAGAGCAGAGGTACAGAGAACAAAGGGCCCATCTCCATATCACACAAAAGTCACCTGTGTGGGGCTGTCCAATTTGGAGGAGTCCTTTTGGTAACAAGTTTGGGAGTTAGAATAAATAAATAAGAATAACAGAAAGACCCAGAAATGGCTAGAGACTCAGATATAGAGATTCAGAGGAAGGGGGTCAGAGGGAGGCAAAGGCACAGAAAAAGACTCAGAAAAGAAAAAAAGAGTGACAGAGATGCACAGAAATGGTGAGACAGAGACAGAGATAGGGGTCAAAAAGACGCAGGGAGAGACACATTAAGCAGCAGAGACTGAGAAAGACAGGGATTTCTATCACTATATCCCATTTAGGGGGATAGAGAGATCCCCCCAAGAGAGGCACATTTTCTTTTCATTGAGGCAGTATACACATAGCCTACATTTTATAGACCCTACTTCCTAGAAGCAGCCAATGCCATAATTTGGCGATTGCAGGCTTACAGAGCCAGGTCGTCTCCCCTGGCCCAATATGTAGCATGCACATTAAATACGTTTATATAACCTGCCCTCTGTGCAGGATCTAGGAGCTTTACATAACGGCCCTGTGAGTCATGCTGCAGACATGGGGCACTGACCTGACACACCCAGCAAGAGGGGACCCCTCACCCAGACCATTACCGGAAGTGAGTCTGTGACTGTGAGGGATCACGGGTTTCACTGAGAAGGAAGCAGAGGGTCAGAGAGGGCAAGGCACTTGCTCTGGGTCACATAGCTAATAGGATAAGGATTCCAACCCCATCTGCCTGATTCCATAGCATTTGCTCCCCAAGACACCAACGAAGACCATGATGCCAATGCCCTATCATATTCTCCTTTCCTGAGTGGAGAAAATAATAAAAACGCCGGTAATAATACAACAGCCCCCATGTATTGAGTGTACTGTGCTTCAGTAAGTACTTTACACACATCATCTCAAGTATTTCAAAACCCAGTGAGGTTAAGTTGTTAAATAACATAATTATATGCATTATGTACTGAGCACTGCAATGTACTAAGAGATGAAAAGGTCTTCATACAGCCATAATTCTAGAAATGGGTGATGTTATCTCTCCCATTTCAGGAAGGAAAGAGGCTCAGAAAGGAAGTCACAGGCCAAGTTCGCAGAGCGGGTATTTGAACCCAGGTTTCTCTAGGGGTTTTTTTTTGCCACCCATTTCCCCATGGATGTGCCCACAAGTTCACCTATGCACACGTGCAATCAATCAAAAATCTAACACATTTCAAATACTTCAGTTCAAATACTAACAGCTCCCGCCTCGTATTCTTTCGCTACTCCAAGGGGCCTAACCGCAGTCTCCTACTTGGGGAGCGACCATCTCTTCTCCCCGCAGCGCCTCAGTCCGGCGGTGCGGCCAGAGTTGGGGCAAATAAAACATTCCTGCCACTTTAAGAGAACGAACAGTCGGCCGGCGTTGCCCAGCAGCGCTGCGGCGGTTGCCAGGCAACGTCAACAAACGCCGCCGCCGCCGCCGTCTCGTGCGCTCCCCTCCCGCCCGCGCAGACGCGGTGACGCTACGGGCTGTGGAACGCCATCTCCTAGCAACGTGTAGGCTGTTTATCCATGGTCGGGCCGCGCGGCCGCACAGGGCGCAACCAGAACCGGCCCGGGCGGACAGACGGGCCGACCGGGAGCCCGGGGTGGGGGTGCTGCGGTGATGGGAGCGGGGGAGAACCGGGTCTCCAAATTGCCGGTTTCCCTTTAGACAGCCGCCGTCTGCTGGTCGCCCGCTCCTCCTGTCTGACCCGGGACCGCCTCCGCTTGGGTATCTGTCCGTCTGCGCCCCCTCCTCCCCAGCATGTCTGTCTGTCCAATTTCTCCCGCGCCGTGGCTGTCTCATATTCCCTCAAACAATAACAACCAAAATAGATGTAACAACACTTCTCTGGCCTTCTGCTTTTGCCTCAGACTCCTGGGCTTCTGGGTGCACTGTTGCGACTGGGGTCCCAGCCAGTGCAGTCAGACTCACAGTGAACAGTCTGTGCACCTACACACACTCGGAGCCGCGGCCCGAGAGCTCCCTCCCATTCCTTTCCCCGCGCCCCTCGGGTTCTCTTGCCTGTTTTTCTTGAGCCTTCTTCATCAGACAGGCAGCGGTCCTTCTATCCTGTGTCCGGGAAGTTGTCCACAGCGGGGAGGTTCTAATAACTCATCCCCAACACGCACACCCAGCACCCCCCCTCCCCATCTGGTAGCTTCATGTGACCAGGGCCGGGGCGAATCTCCAAGCAGAGAGAAAAAATTGAAGAGTGTGACAGGGTGAATGGATGTGACTGTAGGTGAGTGGCTCTGCCGGTGACAGTATGGACATCTGGTGTTTCCTGTGTGAAAGCAGAGCTTCCTTGGTGTGTGAGAGAGAAACTGCTGGACTGAGTGGTTTCCCTGGTATGTATCTGTGTATCTGAATGTATGGGTATTTGGAGCCCTGCTGACTGTAATTGTGTGTGTGTAGTTGTGAGTCTCTGTGTGTGGTCATATGTGAAACAATGAGTGTGTAAGTGCCTATGGATGTGTATGGTTTTGCTTCTAGCTTGCATTTCTGGTTCTGGATCTCTTTGTATGTCATCTGTTGTACTGTTGTGTGACGAGGCAGGTACCTGTGTTTGTGAACAGATTATCTGTCAGGATTCTCTTTATAGCCTCTATCACAATCTCTAATAATATACTTGTTTGTCTACTGTCTGTCTCCCCCACCGGCTTGCGTGCCCCATGAAGGCAGGGCCCAAGGCCACTGTGGTCACCACTGGGTCCCAGCACTGTTCTGCACACAGTAGGTACTCAGTGATTATTCATTGAGTAAATAAATTAATGACTCATGTGTGTCAATGTCAAGAGCACACGTCTGTGTAACTATGTGGATGGTTCTGTTCTCCTGGGTGGTGGTCTCCTATGTGTGCCTTACAGCTTTGTGGGACAGGGCACAGGAGGTTGTTGGTAGCTGTGTCTGGTTGTGTAGCT
>JAVSCE010011289.1:0-19680 GCA_032199065.1 Smutsia gigantea
AATGTTGCTCATGTAATTATATATTAATGATACCAAAGTAAAAAAAAAGAAGCACCACATGTGATTTAACTTATAGAAATCACATTTACATGTAGTGGCTCAGGAACATAATTATTGAATAAAGTAAGGTTTAACTGTGTTTTGTATAAAATTTCTTTTCCCTTCTTGGAGACTTTCATATGTGTTGTCTTTTCATTATGTACCACATTTGAAGCATTTAAAGTTACATATACCATCTTTTGGTCTTTTTTGTGATGTAGTTTTTCATCAGCATCATATTTAAAATTGCCACTTAGCCAAGTAGTTCCCGGGGGATAAGGGTGGAAAGAAGCTGCGAATGGGAGGTAGATGATTAGAGGCAGCAGGGAGAAAAGAGGCCTTTTTGTGAGCAACTGGAGTTTGAATATCAATGTTCGTAGGAATTAGAAAGATTGAATACTGAGCATGAAATTCCTTAAGATATTGCAATCTAGTCAAGTGGTTTATATAGCACAAAATAGACGGGGATATCATGCACACACCTGTGAATTTTTGGGCCCTAAAGGCTTCCTTTAAATGTGACCAGATTGCTATTTAGAACACAGAATGTCTGCTTTGCTGCTGCATTCTAGGGGAAAATAAATCTCTCCAATAGTGAATATCACCGTTTTTTTTTTCAGGAAAAAACCCACAGTGTACTTTGAGGAACGTTTTGGTTGAAAAACTTAGAACCCAGAGTGCAAAAAGATACAACTTTACAGTGCTACCTAAGGTAGCCTAAAAGAAAGGGTGAAAGGACACCAATGTGGAGATGGAAGTGAAGAAAACAAGGCTTGGGAGAGATAGAAAGAAACCTGAAAAGGTGGCAGCCTAAGGAAAGGATAGCCTGCAAGAAACTCTTAGTGGTGGGAAAAGCCCAGTAAAATTTTAGGCCAGTGATATTTGAGGCTAAATTTAAAGTTGCTTTCTGCTGTAATCCCACTACAACACTCCAAACTTTCAGTATAAACCTGTTATATGTAAAATACTTGGTAAGTGTTGTTTGGTCGGGAATAAAGGAATAGGCACAAGGTAGGGTAAGAGGTAGGCAGAAAAAGCATCAGCCTAGTACTTCCCAGGCTTCCCAAGCAAATTTAGAAGCATAGGGAGTAATACTGTGATTTAGCAGCTATATTTGAATATTACAGAAAGAATGAAACCAGAGACTAAAGGACTATGGAACACACGCTCATTAATCACACACAAATTAGGGGTATGTGTAGAAAGTGTTCCCATTGCTATTAGTAAAAGTTCCTATATGTTTTGTGCAATATTTTCCAGCTGACACTGAGTAACATTCGAAATCATCAAATAGTTGACTGTATGAAGCACTTCTGTCCACTAAGTACAACATTGATAAGTACGGAAACAGTGGTGTTAAAGCAAGTTACTAATGTAGTGAATAGCATATAACATATTTGGAGTAGGCTCAGTGTAGGTTCTGCAAAAATAAATTAATTGTAGAACATCTATGGTTGGATGCTTGAAATCACATTTTCTGTGAAAGGGGATGTGTTATTCAATAATATTTTAGAAGTTGGAGGTTAAATGTTATGCAGCTGCTAATATGTCCCTATTGTGAAGAAAAGAGCAACACAAATGATGGCCCATGTTGTTATGTAGGTTATTATGCCCATAACATCTGAGCCATCTCATTTTAGAAATCTGATAAAGGAGACAATAACTTAATAACATGGTCTATATATTTCTATAAAGTCAAGAAAATGGATCCTGGTAATGGTGTGTGCTCAAATTATGGGTCCCTAAGTAAGAATATTAGAACAGGCTTCTATTCCATTTCCTAACTGCAAAATAATCACTCCTTCAGGGAAAAGTTCTGTTTGGCTTTCATCGTCTCTGCTACCTCTACCCAGGTGAATAAAAAGGACTTAGGCTGTGACTCTGGGATTGCAGACTATCCCTCTGTGTGGAAATGTGTGTGTGGTCTTCCATAGGACATCATCTTGGCTTAACAAGGTATTCAGAATATAATGAATTTCAGGATGCAAGAGATATGTAGATATATGAATTATATGTCCTTAGCTGCACATTGGAATCTACTTTTGCATAATGACTCTTCTACTCTAACAAGTCTCACTTTCAGAATGGCATGTTACAATTTCCTCATTTATTGGGACCCTAACTTAGCTGCTTCTCTGGATTCTATTTTTACAAGTCTTTCCCTAATCCACTAACACCCAAGATAAATTCTATCATCTATCTCTACTTATGGATTGGCTTGCTGAAACAAGTCCCTCCTCCACTATCTGAAAGGCCTTGCTTGAACTGCTGACCTTTCCCTTCACTTAAATAAATCAATATGAATTCAAATTTCACTTTCCAGTTTCTTTGCTTTACCAACTTCTTATGTATACAGTCTCCATGTATCTGTCAGAAAACTGCAGGGAAATTAATATTTTTATCACATTATTGTGAACAGTAGAAAGGGGTCACAGTTAAACTTGACATTGTTTAGGAAAACGTGCATCAAAAAAGGGCACCCTTTTTTCATGCCCTCTTTTCTCCTTCCTAGCCCATCTCTATTAATATGTGATTTTAAAAAGTTAAATAATGTAACAAAATAAATCTATAATTATTAAATGTCTTAGAATTATAGACTGGCAGAATATTAGATCTAGAAAGGGATGTTAAAAATCTACTTTAATCTTCTCATTTTATATTTGAATGATGTGAGGCTGCAGAGGGTTATAGTAAATTCCCAGTATCATAGAGTTAATGAGTGGCAAATTCAAGTCTCAGACCCTGTTCTCCTGACACCCAGTTTATGTTTCTTTTCACTATACCACTATGCTATAATAGACTTGAAAAACAAATCTCAAAAACATGGACTAAAATTGACTACAACAAACCAGTAAAAAATTGGGAATAAACTAAAATGTGCATGTTTGTGTATCATAGGGACCGGAATTATTTGAATGACAATAATTTACTCAGTGCATAACCTAATAAAATATTTTAAATTAGCAATCTGGAAATAGAAATGAGAATCACATTTCTGAAATAGTCACCCAATATTACTCCCAATATAGGTAAGGAAAATATGACAAAAAGGAACAATATTAATTAGAAATGATTTATAAAATATTACAACTTTTCAAATATCAAAACTCTAGTTCACAAACTCAACCTGTAAGAGCTTTTGCCATAATAAATCACACCAAAACTTGACTGGCTTAATACAATATGCACCTATTTAATTCACAGATCTGTAGGTCTACAATTTAGGCTGGGATTAGATGAGCAGGTCCATTGGTCTTCGCAGCTCTCATTCAGGTATCTGCAGTCAGCTGGTGGGTCAGGTAGGAAACTCTGCTTCTCGGGGTTGGCTGGCTCTTCACTGGATTTACTAGGGCAACTGGGACATGTCTGTCATCATCCAACAGGATAGCCTGGGTTTGTTCACATAGCAGCTAGACAGGGTGACAAGAAAGACAGCAGAGCATTCAAAGCCTCTTGAAGCCTAAGTTCAGGAGTAGCTCAATGTTGCTCTTGCATTCTGTTAACATAAACAAATCTCAAGGCCAGCCCAGATTCATGTGTCATGGAAAAATACACTCTGAAACTTAATAGAAGAAGTTGCAATCTTACATTTCAAGGGGTATGGATGTAGAGGGAGGAATAAATGCAATCATTTAAAAATGTGTAATACTACCCAAACCATTAACAGAAACAATAAGAACATTCTCTCTCTGTCTCTGACTCTGTCTCTATCTCTGTGTCATTCTCTGCATATATTTAACACATTTACATATACATGAATGCAATTATATATGCATTATGTAAATGATTATTTACATAAATTTAAATATTTGATTATTTTTTTTTTTTTTTTGCCGGTGGTGTTGACTATATTTACATTTATTTCACCTATTATTATAAATTACATGTTTCTTAGCTTTTCACTGTTTTTTAAATAAACTTTTAAAAACTTTAGAAGAGTTTTAGATTTTTGAGGATAGTACAGAGAATTTCCATATACCTTACAGCTATTTTCTCTTATTAATAACACATAACATTACTGTGATTACATTTGGTATGACTAATGAACCAATATTAATACCTTATAATTAACTGCAGTCCATATGTTATTCAGTTACTTAGTTTTGTTTATTTGCCTTTTTGCAGGCAGATAAGGCTTATTTTATTGAATGATTTATCTCTGTAATTGTTGAGGCTACTATGTTCAGACAAGAGAAGGAGAGCTTTATTTCTTTGGTTCTTCCTTCTTGAAGAGCCTTGATTTCTTACTTTTAGGTCTGGAACCACTCTTCCTTGGCCCTTCCTTAGACCTGTGGGCTTCAGGCTACTCATTCAGGAGCTTCTTCCAGGCTCTGTTCCCTCTATTCCCACTTTGTTGAAGGTTTTCACCATGTATGAGTGTTGGATTCTATCAAATGCCTTTTCTATATCAGTTAACATGATCAAATGATTTTTCTTCTTTAGCCTCTTGATATGGTGGATACTGATTGACTTTTAACTGTTAAACCAGCTTTAAATCCCTGGAATCAATCTCACTTGGTTATGGGATATAATTATTTTCAGACATCATTGGATTCAATTTGCTAATATTTTATTGAGAATTTTTGCATCCATATTCATGAGAGATATTATTCTGAAGATTTTATTTCTTATAATTTCTTTGTATAGTTTTGGTAATAGGGTAATACTGGCCTTAAAGAATGATTTGGGAAGCATTCTTTCTGCTTCTGTTTCCTGGGAGGATTGTACAGCATTGTTATCATTTTTCCTAAATATTTGGTAGAATTAACCACTGAAAGCATCTGAACCTGGTGCTTTATTTGGGGGGGAAGTTATTAATTAATTTCTTTACTAGATATAGGACTATTCAGGTTATCAATCTCTCCTTGTGTGAGTTTTGGTAGTTTGTGTCTTTCAAGGATTTAGTCTATTTCATCCACATTATCAAGAGTCTGGGCATAGAGTTCTGCATAGTATTTCTTTATTTTGCTTTTCATGTTTGTGAGATCTTTAGTGATCTTCCATTTTCTCATATTAATAATTTGTGTCTTTCTTTTTTTTCTTAGCCTGGCTAGAGGCTGATCTATTGTATTGCTCTTTTCAGAGAACCAGCTTTTTCTTTTCAATAATTTTCTCTGTTGTTTCTCTGTTCCCTCAATTTTATTGATTTCTGCTCTAATTTTTATTATCTTTTATTCTGCTTACTTTATGCTTAAATTACTCTTCTTCCTCCCATTTGTTAGAGTGGTACTTAGGTTATTGAATTTAGATATTTTTCTTTTCAAATATATGCACTTAATTCTATAAATTTCCCTCTAAGCTCTGCTTTTGCTGCATCCCACAAATTTTTGCAAAGTTGTATTTTCATATTCATTTGGTTCAAAATATATTTTTTTAATTTCTCTTGAGATTTCCTCTTTGACCCATGGATTATTTGTGTGTGTGTGTATTTTAATTTCCAAATAGTTGAGTATTATACAGCTAACTTTCTGTTATTATATCTACTTTATTTCCACTGTGATATAACATCCTTTGTATGATTTATTTTTTTTTAATTTGTTAAAGTGTGTTTTATGGCCCCAACTATCTTGAATGTTCCATGTGAGGTTAAGAAAAATGTATATTCTAATGTTTCTGGATGTGGAGTATTCAATACACGTTATTTAGATCAAATTGATTGATAGTGTTATTCAGGTCATCTAAATCCTCACTAATTTTCTGCCAATTTGATGTATTAATTAATTATGGAGAGGATTGAACTATCCAATAATAGTAGTTGATTTGTCTGTTTCTCCTTTTAGTTCTATTGGCTTTTGCCTTTTATTTTGGCACATTGTTGTTATGTACTTACATATTTAGGGTTATGTCTTCTTGGAGAATTGTACCCCATTAGCATTATGTGTGTCTCCTTTTTTTCTCCTGATATCATCCTTCTGCTGAAGTCTGATTTGTCTGAAATTATTGTATAAATATATAAGTATGTATTTTTTACAGCTACTCCAGCTTTTATTTAGCATTAGAAAGGTATATTGTAGAATTCTTGTAGACAGCATAGAAGTGTATGTTATTTTTTAATGCATCTCCAAATCTCCATCTTTTTCTTGTTGTATTTAGACCATTCACACTTAAAATTATTATTAATATAGTTGAATTAATATCTATTATGCTTGTATCTGTTTTCTATTCATTGCATTTATTTTTTTATTTCTTTTTCACTCTTTTTTCTGCCTCCTCTGGTATTAATTGAACATTTTATGGCTTCATTTTTTCATGATTTTTATGGTCTTCTCTTATCATATCAATTATACTTCTTATTAAATTAGTGTTTTACATAAAATTTACAATATATTTTGAAAATTGATCTAAGTATGCTTTAAATAACCCAATACCACTTCATGGGTATTACGGCTACTTTGTAAAAGAGTATTCACAATTCTTCCTCATATCCTATAATCACTCAATAGGTTATTATTATATTAAAGTTATTTTTTAGATGAATTAAGAATAATAAAAAGAAAGATATTATATATATTAATATATTCCTGTTCCAATGTTTTTCCTTTCTTTATGTAGATTCCCAGTTTCTGATGCATATCACTTTGCTTTTGCTTGAAGAACTACTTTCAACATTTCTTTAACAGAAGTTCTGCTGCTGATGAAGTCCTCTAGTTTTTGTCTGAAAGAAATCTTTTTCTCCTTCAGTTTTGAAGGATAATTTCATTGAATATAGAATTACTTATTCATTATATATTATACATATTTATATAATATTATGTATGATTTTTTTTGTTTTTCATTTAACACTTTAAATATTTCACTCCATTCTCTTATTGCTTATCTGCTTTCTGATGAGAAGTTTGCTTTAATTCTTTTCCTTGTTGCTCCATGGGGAAGGTGTTCCTCCAACCCTGGCTTTTTTCAGGATTTTTCTTTCTCTTTGGTTTCCTGCAATTTGAATATGATAGGTTCAGATGTAGAATGTTTAATGAGAAAGTGAGCTTTCTGGATCTATGCTTTAGTGTCTGTGATTAATTTAGGAGATTTTGAATCTTTAATACTTCAAATATTTCTGGTAGTCTTTCTCTTTCTTCTCCTGCTGGTATGCCCATTATCTTTCATACTTATTATAATTGTCCCACAGTTCTTGGATATTCTATTCTTTCTCATTCTTCTTTTTCTCTTTGTATTTCCATTTTGGAAGTTTTTCTTTATATATCTTCAAGCTTGCTGATTTTAATCTCAGCCATGTCTACTCTATTGATGAGCCCATCAAAAGCATTCTTCATTTCTGTTACAGTGGTTTTGATTTCTAACATTTCCTTTTGATTATTTCTTAAAATTTCTCTTTGTTTACATTAGCTATCTGTTTTCACATGTTGTTCTATGCATTTTCTATTATAGCTCCTACTATGTTAATTGTAATTATTTTAAATTCCCTTTCTTATAATTCCAACATTTGTATCATATCTGAATTTAGTTTTGATAATTGTTTTGTTGCTAAGACTGTGTTTGTTCTCACCTTTTGGCATATGCCTTGTGATTTGTTGTTGAAAACCAGATGACATGTATCAAATATAAGAACTGAAATAAGGTCTTTAGAATGTGGTTTTATGTTAATCTGTATAGGAATTGTGCTGTATTTCATGTTTGCTGCAACTGTTGGTGCCAGAGTCTTCAAATTCCTCTTTGTCTTTGTTTTGTCTCCTTTCTTGATTTTGGAATACCCTACATACTCCTCCTCAAAAACAATCCCCATCTTTCAGTCAGCTGTAATTCACTATTATTATATTGGAGCCCTGTTGTTATGGTGGTAAAGTGTGATGGAGAAGAAATGTTCTATAATTTTGTGAATAAGTCTCCATTTTTAGTGGTCCTGTGTCTCTGGGCTGTGACCTTCATGAGTATTTTTCCATTGACAGAAATTATCCCAACCACACCTCACCCTCCACTTAGATGATACAGGAAGGCTAGAGAGGGCTGGAGTCTTTCCTGGAAGGGATAAGAGTCTGGTAAATTCTTTTCCCCTGAGAGTAGGCCTTTGTTATGGAATACACTGGATATATTTCACAATAATTATTCTCCTCCCTATGCCAGAGCTGTGAGTCTATGTTTCTTGGATCTTCACTGTGAGAATCTGGTGGGGTTCCTGGAAGTAAAATTCATGAAATTATGAGGCCCCATCTAGGATTGCAATCCCCAGGAGTTTCTCAGTCACATCCTAGTCCACATTCAGTTTCTAACAATTCATCAAAATTACCATGTAAGAGCTTTTACCAGTTATGGCTCCTGTGGCTTGTGCTTCCTGCAAGCACATCTCAGCTGTGACTTTCTGGATTTACCTGTCTTTCTACATTTCAGTGCAGTGGTTTGCCCACTTCAGGTGTCTGATGGATTCAAGAAAAGTAATTGCTCTTCAGTATTTTTCTGGTTGTAAGGCTGGAAGTGGTGACTTCCAAACTCTTTATGTGTCAAAATAAAAACCAGAAGTCTCTCAATATACTCTTATATACCATTCTTTCTGAGTTGTTTTGAAGATAATTTAATAAATACTGAACACTAATATTAGTGCCTGACTCATTTTAAGTGGTCACTAATTGTTAGTTCTTGTTATTTTTTGCTAGTATTATTATGTTCCAAATAGCTTGTTACTTGAGAAACAAAGATGGTTAAAATAAAACCCCAGTTCACATAGTCTGATTAGATTATTTGCTATAGTCATATTGTAGGGTGTTCATTTCTTTCATCATATAGTTGAGGAAAATTAACATCAGAAAATTTAAAATTAGTTACTTGCCAAGGTAACTAAGTTACATAGCACTCTAGTGAATATATAGTTGCCACATATATTTAATTTTTCTCCCTAGTTTCTGAAATAGCTACAGAGCAATAAAGGTGAAAGGAGTGTTGTTAGGTATTCAGGACAAGCCCCTTTCAATCACAGCTGAGTTTATGTTAATGAGGTGACTTTTGAAAAACCCCAAAGGATGGGGGACTGGCTTCTAGAGGAACCAACTAAGTTTAGAGGGTTGAAATTTTCAACCTCACCCTATGACCTCCAGAGAGGAGTGAGGCATGGAGGTTCAATTATTCACCAATGGCTAATGATCTAATCAATCATGCCTACATAATGAAGCTTCCGTAAAAACCCTAGCTGAAGGGGATCAGAACAATCCTGGGTTGGTAAATACATCCACATGCTGGGAAGATGGCATACCCAGAGAAGATGTGGGCTCAATGTGTGCCCACCATCTTGTCATAACTCGATGCGTGAGTGCAGCTTCAGGATACTACAACCTCATTCATGGCCCCAGTCTCTGTGTATGATGGCCTTTTAAACTTTATCCAGAACTTATCATCATGGAGCCCATGGCAGAATGCTTAGGTACAGGGTCATTTGACATAGGGTTGGCCTTAGAGCTCTCCAGAGAGAGATGTGTCTTCACTCCAAGGCCAGACAGGTACCAATTTCAACAATTTTCCTTAAAAATGCCATCTTTCTGTGAAGTTGGCACATGAATACGAGTGATATTTTTCCAACATTTTATTATGAGAATTTTCAAACATAAGGAAAAGTTAAATACTGCTGTACACCTACCAAAATGACTGAAATTAGAAAGACTTACAAAAACAAATAAAATCATGGATGTGAAACAACCAGAAATCTCATATATGAGTAGAAGCTGACAGATCCAATTTAGAAAACTATTTAGCATTATCTATAAAGGCTCAATCTATGCAGACCCTGTGACTACCAACTCATTCCTGATTATAAGCCAACAAAATTGCATGCACATATTACCAAAGAGGCATATGCAGGAGTGTTCCTAGCAATATTATTCATTGAAACCAAAGAAAGGAAACTGAATGCCTACCATCAGAATGACATATTAAGATAAAATGTTATCTACCAACAAAATAGAATAACCTTCAGCTACAAAATATGGATGAATCTCACACACTTAATATTGAGCCAAAGAAGCCAGACATGAAAGAACATACATTTTTAAACTGAATCCAAGGAAAAACTATAGACATAATGGTGTCAGTGATTTTTAGTATTGACTGAGTCATAGGCACTGCTAATACCACTGTAGCATCACCTCTCCGCCCAAATGAGAATTACTGCTATGACACTGCCAGTAGCTACTACATGTTACTCCCCACCCAGAGCCCGACCTGCCACATCCACCCCAGAATTGGTGCTGTTATATGCCCCTAAAATCCGTGTCCTCACACATGCCCAGAACCATCACAAGACCTTGCACAACTCCACACCCCATTCAGCCAGGGCCCTCACACTTACCCATAAGTGAATGTCTTTCTACACTAAAGCCAGTTCATAAAGTCTAGAAAAGATGACTGCTCTTCAAATGTGTAAACACCAATGCAGTAGGAACATGAAAAATCAAGGAAACACAGCACCACCAAAGGAATACAATAAATTTCCAGTGACCAAACCCAAGGAAATTGAGATCTGCAAATTAACTGATAAGTAATTCAGAACAATTGTTTTAAGTAAGTTCATCAAGCTACAAGAGAACATAGCTAGACAATGCAATGAAATTAGGAAAACAATACATGAACAGAACAAAAGAGAAAGGGTCAGAACACTTAAGTAAAGAAATAATGACTGAAAACTTCCCAAACCTAGGGAGGGTCACAAAACAAGTCTTAACAAGTTTAAGATGATCAAAATAATTTCAAGTATATTTTCCAACTACAGTGGAATAAATTAGAAATCAGTAACAGTAAGATAATGGGAAAATCACAATTATGTTAAAAACTAAAACACATCCTTGAGCAACCATTGAGTCAAAGAGGAAATCAAAAGGGAATTTTGAAAGTATTTGAGAAAAATGAAAATGAAAACACAACATAGAAAAACTTATGGAATGCATCAAAGACATCCCATTAGAGGGAGTTTATAGCAATAGATGCCTACATTAAAAAAGAAAAAATGTATCAAATAAACAACTTAAAAATTACACCTCATGGAACTAGAGAAAGAAGAATAAATTATACCCAAACTTATCAGGAAAGAAACAATAAAGATTAACACAGAAATAAAGCAGATAGAGCATTTTAAAAAAGCCAATAGAAAAAAAACACAAAAAAGAATCGATTCTTTGAAAAATTGACAAACCCTCAAAAAAAAAATAGAACTACCATATGACCCAGGAATCCCACTTCTGGGTATTTACCCAAAGGATTGAAATCAAGATCTCAAATAGATATTTATATTCCCATGTTCTTTGCAGCTTTATTCATTATAGCCAAGAAGTGTGTCTTAGCTTGGGATGCTGTAACAAAATACCATAAACTGGGTTGCTTATAAACAACAGAAATGTATTTTTCATAATTCTGGGAGACTGGAAGTCTAAGATCAGAGTGCCAATATGGCCAACTTCTGGTGAGAGCCCTTTTCTAGGTTGTAGGTTGTTGACTTTTCCTTGTATCCTCACATGGCAGAGAACAGAGGAAAGAAGCAAGCACTCTAGTAACTCTTATAAGGGTACTAATCCCATTCATGAGGGCTACATTCTCATAACTTAATCTAATCCTAATTAACCTCACATAGGCCCTTCCTTCTAATGTCATCATACTGGGGTGTTGGGTTTCAACTTAAGAACTTTGTGGGGAGACACAAAAAGTCAGTAACAGCATGGGAACAACATAAATGTCCACTGATGGAAGAATGGAAAAAAAAATGTGGTATAAACATACAATGCAATATTATTCAGCCATTAAAAAGAAGGAAATGCTGTCATATGCTACAATATGGATAAACTTTGAGGACATCATGCTAAGTGAAATAAGCCAGTCACAGAAAGACAAATATTATGTGATTCCACTTACATGAGGTATTTAAAGTAGTCAGATGCATTGAAATAGGAAGTCGAATGATGGTTGTAAAGGGCTGTGGGGGGGAGAATGGGGAATTGCTTTGCAATGAGTATAGAATTTTGGTCATGCAAGATTAACAAGTTCTAGTTATCTGCTATATAGCATTGTGTTTATAGTTAACAATACTGTACTCTATCCTTAAAATTTTTTTGAAGTTAGAGGTCATGTTATATATTTTTACCACAGTTAAAAAAAGCTATGTCCATCAAAGACTTGTTAAAAATAAAGAAAACAATTGATTTATAATAGCATCAAAAATAATAAATATTTAGTAATAAATTTAGCCAAGATTATATTCATACAATCAACATATATTCAGCCACAGAAAGGAATGAGTTACTGATGCATGCTATATCCATACATAGATGAACCTTGAAACATGCTAAGTGAATGAAGCCAGACACAAATGGCCACATATTGTATTACTCCATTTATTTGGAATATACAGAACAAGCAAATTCACAGAGAAAGAAAATAAATTAGTGATTGCTGTCAGCTGGTTTAGGGGGTAATGGGCAGTATCTTCTTAATGAGTTTCCTTTTGGGGTGATGTAAATATTTTAGAACTAGATAGTGATGACAGTACAACATTGTGAATATATAAAATGCCACTGAATTTTACACTCTAAAATGGTTAAAATGGTACATTTTATGTTATGTGTATTTTACCATCATAAAAAAATTGAAAAGAAGAAAAGGAATGAAGTACTTATGCATGGTACAGCATGGATGAACCTTGAAAACATTATGCAAAGTGAAAGAAGTCGGACACAGAAAGCCACTTACTGTATAATCCCATTTATATGAAATGTCTGGCATAGCCAAATCCATACAGATACAAAGTAGATTATCAAGAGCCAGACTCTAGAGGAAACCAGGAATGGGAAGTGACTGCTAATGCATCTGGGGTTTCTTTATGGGGTGAGGAAAATATTCTGTAATTAGTGGTGATGGTTGCACAAATCTGTGAGTATAACCACTAAAGCCACTGAAATATACACTTTAAACAAATTCTACCAGGCGTGATTTTGACTATGTCACTTTACGAGGAAGTATAGCACAGGGGTTAAGTTCACAGGCTTTGTAATCAGACAGACTTGAGTTTGGGCCTGGCTTCCAAAACTTAAAAGCTCTTTGATCTTAAACAATTTATTTTCCATCTCTAAACTGTTATTTCCCATGTTAAAAGGAGATTACTATAATTCATTTTAGATTGTTTCAGGGTTTAATGATAAAGTCCATTTAAGGCACTTGAAATGTAGTCCGGGGTACTTAGTTCATAGAAATGGCAGCTATTGTTCTTGTTGTTATAATCATCTTTATTATTATTCCATATGTATACATAGATGAATGACTAGCAGGAAACACATATTACTGGTTTAAAAAAAAATCTCTAAATGTTAGGACTGGATGATTGATTTTTCCCTCAGAGTTTTCTTTATTTCATAAACACTCTCCAATAAGCATTTTAATTTTATAATATAGTTAGAATAAGCTTTATTATTATTAAAATTTTTGAAACATTTCACCTTAAAAAATGAAGGAATACTGTTCTAAACCTCAGAAAATTCTGCTTAGTGATCTGCCATGAGGTATTTGCTTAGTTTGTTTGGCATAGTTTCAATTTGGGGAAATAACCATGGGGATCAACATCTTAGAAGTATCATCATGATTTGCAGGGGGTCCAACAAGTTTTACTATGGCTGACTGTATGGCCAGGCCAGAATTAACAGAGCCAAGGCTACTGCATCAGGCAGCTTTCTGGATTGTCATGTGATGCAGTATGTGGCTGACTGGCAGCTGTGTCAGACCAACAGATTTAGTGGTCCACTGTCGTTGTTGATTGGTTGAGTAACCTATTAATTGTAACGTAAGTAGCCAGGAGTCTTTGTTTATGGAAGGTTTCTAGGACTGCAGTCTTTCAAACGCATCCTTGTAGCAGTGTCTACTTTACAGCACTGCAGCACTGTTCGATTTCTGGCTTTCTTTGGAAGAGATTGTAAATCTTGTGTTGCAAAGTTATTGATCCACAGAATTTCAGTCTGATGATCAAAAAAAATCCCCAGTATTTTCCAACATGTATATTCTGTTTCTTTATGATGGGAAGTCATATAATATTTGTAGAAAAAAGGCATAAATACATTTAATTTTATGGTTCATAGGATAGTACCTCGTTGCAAAGATGGAACAACTCTTGTGTACTATCTGGAAAACAATATGAAAGTTTCTGTTTTTCACCAAATACAGCATGTATGTCTTATCTTCCCTAATGTATATCTTCCCTTTTGTTTTAAAAGTCTTTAACCAATAAGCCAATCTCCAGAAACATTTTGGATTATTCTTCTATTTGCGTGAAGATGTATACCTTGAAAAGTTACTTCTTTTTATGTTTTATTTATGAAGAGTTCTCAAAATGAAATTATTTACTTCTAATCTGGGTGAGAGTGTCTGGTAGATTTCTACATGCCTAGTTCTGCTGTAATCCTAAAGGAAAATCTCATCATCCCATTAAAGGAAAATAGGCTCCCTTTTTCTAACTTCCACTCTTCAAATCACTGCTTTCTTCCAGCCTCTCCAAGCCCCACCTATCAGAGCACTTACTCCCTCTAAACACAGACTGGTTCAGAGGTGCATCAGTGATCAAGATCATGCCAAACTAGACTTAACCATAGTGACTGGCTCGGGGCACTAGGGCCAAACTGATCTAAGCATAAATCCTGTGCCCTCTTCAGGTACTACCAAGAGGCTAAAAGCCTGAAGTTGCAGTTAGCCCCCAAATGGAGAGGGCCTACAATGGAGTAAAGACGATGTAAACAAGGCCCCAAAATGGAGACTCAGCCCCGAGTACATCATTTTAGCCCCTTATACTATTTGTGAAGCTAATAGTTCCTCACCCTTTTTCTTTTCCTTAAACCAGGGTTGGATTTTCTATCATTTGCTTCAGAAATAATACTAACTGGATCATAGAAGTACAGTTGACCCTTGAACAACATAGGGGCTAAGGACACCCACCCCCATGCAGTCAAAAATCCATGTATAACTTTTGTCTCCCCCAAAACTTAACTATTAATAACCTACTGTTGACTAGAAGCCTTACCAATAACAGTCAATTAATACATATTTTCTCTGTTACGTGTTGTATATCCTACAATAAAGTAAGCTAATTCAAGACAAAAATTTTTTCAAACCGTTGCAAATTTCCAACAATTTTCCCAACATATTTATTGAAAATATTCCATGTATAAGTAGACCTGTGCAATTCAAATCCATGTTGTTCAATAGTCAACTGTATATGCAAAGAGAGAAAGGGACAAAAGGAATGGATAACTAGAAAGTTATCACAAAGATATTGTCATTTATATTTAAATGGTGTGCTACATGTATGTGTCCTCTGGAAACAAACTGAGGGAAGGAAATTTCCTGCATAAGAAGCAGCATGTACAAAAACTTGAAGGTATAAATGTGTATTGTGGGTCCAAGGAAAAGCAAGTCAATACCTTACCAAAAAAAATGATAAAACTACCTCCATAGTTGTAAATTAGTGACAGAATTTTATAACCTAATAGTCCTGGGAATCCAAATTAATATTTTTTTCAAAATATCAAATAAATGGGAGTGAATAAGTGTTTCGATATTCAACTATTTAGGGTATTAGGAGAAAAAGACAGTTTTATTCCTGTCCCTTAAGAGACAAACTTTATGTTGGCTAAATTTAAACTATAGAATCTGACATAGGATGATAATGGCTTTACATATATTTTTCAAAGAATGGAAATTCACTTTCTATAAGATATAAATCAACTATTAGGTTAATAAGAAAGATTAGAATGGGATTTCTCTGCAAACTCAAAGTAATAAATACTTTAAGAAAGTGAAAGTCTACAATATGAAACTTTTGTTCTGTTTTTCTGATTATAATGATAATAAGATCTCTTTTTTAGAAATTTGGAAAATCAAGAACATTTATGAAGATGAAAATTAAAAGGGAACTTGCTGTTATATATATGTAAAAACTCTAAATTGGTTTAGGTAAAGCAATTTGGCTGGCACTGGCATAGATTCATTCAACAAATAGAGCATTAAAACAAAATAGCCAAGAGCACATACACTTTTACCTATAATTGTACATTTATGGAATTATTCTAAAAGTATAATCCAGATGCCATAAGCAATCTATTATAAGAAACATTTTTTGTTGCAGTTTCATTCATAATAGCAAAAACTTGACCCCTTACTTGATCACCTAAGCATCAAAATGTGGAAATCAGTGAATAAAATATGGTGAATATTACCTTTTGTTGAGCCCCTATTCAGCTACTTAAAACTATTTTTAAATAATATTTAATATTACAAACATAACAACCTAAATTACCTGAATGGGTAAGTTAATTATGATGCAAGCCTATGATAGAATGCCACAGAGCTGTTTATATTTATGATTTTGATTTTGATGATATGAGAAAAATATATATAATGTTAAAAACATGATGTTATAGTACAATACAGGATAACTGGTTTTATGTGAATTTTATAAAAATGAAAAACTTACATACAACATGCACACACATATATATGCATATATATACATGAATATATTCTAAATGAAAACTAAATGAGGATTACTGGAATTATGAATGGGATATTTTCTTTATATCTTGACCTATTAATTTTCCTTCAGTGACCAACTTCTCTTGATATCATGGAAAATGTTATTAAAACAATAACTTTTAAATAGACCGTAATATATATAAAATTCTTAATATGATAAAAGAGGTATCATAGATTACTGGCTGGGAAAGGAAGGACTGCTTAACAAATGATTATAGAATAATTGCTCAATTAATAAAATAAAAGCATATCTTTACCTTACACCAGAATTAATTGTAAGTCCTTGAAGAGCTAACTTAAAAAAAAAAAATAGCTGGCAGAAAAAAGGAGGTAAAATATTTGTCAGATCCGAGACATCAGGCCCAAAGAAAATTTCTAGATTAAAAACAAATATTAAAATAGTTTTCTTAGCATCATAGGACTATGGTCCTTTAATTTTTGCTGTCTGTCTCTTGTTAGTACTAATTAGTATTCTAGGTATATAGTGATATGGCCTATTAATAATGATAATTTTGCCTCTTTTCCTAATAATTATTCCTTTTGGTTTTGTTTAATATCTTGTAGCACTGGGTAGAAGTCAATAATAATTTTAAATTATGGTTTTAAATCTGTTTCTTAATTTCAACCAGAATGTTTCCAGTGTTTATTATTAAACACAGGGTTCATGCTAAGAGACTATTTTTTAGGTTATCTAGAAAGTTTTTTTGCACATGTGGTAAAAGCCTTATTTTTATCAAATGACTTTTCAACATCTATTGAGATGATTGTATACTGTTCTCCTTTGATTCATAGATGTGAATATTTTTATTCATAATAATAAGAGCTAATACTTATGCAGCCACATAAAAGAAATTGGACCACTGTCTTACATCATACACAAAAATTAACTCAAAATGTATTAAAGACTTAAACATAAGATCAGAAACTTTAAAACTCCTAAGGGAAAACATAAGAGAAAAGTTTCATGACATTGGTCTTTTCAAAGACTTCATGGACACGACACAAGAAGCACAGGGACCTAAAGCAAAAATCAAGGAGTGGGATTACATTAAACTAAAAAACTTCTGTACAGCAAAGGAAACAATCAGCAGAGTGAAAATGCAACCTACTGGATGAGAGAAAATATATGCAAACCATATATCTGATACAGAGTTAACCTCTAAAATATGTAAGGAACTACTACAACTCTATAGTAAAAAGACAAATGGTCCAATTAAAAAAAGGGCAGAGGATCTGAGTAGGCATTTCACTGAAGAAGACATAGAAACAGCCAGCAGATACATGAAAAGATGCTCAACATCACTAAACATCAAGGAAATGCAACTTAAAGCCACAATAAGATACCATCTCACACCTGTTAGGATGCCTATTATAAAAAAAAAAAAAACACCACAAAAGAAAACAGGTATTGGTGAAGATGTGGAGAAATTGGAACCCTTGTACCCTGTTGGTAGGAGTGTAAACTGAATGTATATTAATAAGCAAGATCAGGCAAAAGTTTTCTTATTTTATTTGTTCTATTTATTCTAATTTCATAAAAGAATTAAGAATCCTTCCATATTTGTAAATAACTTGAGACCATTTAAATAGAAGTTATATCCTTAAGATACTGAAATATCTGTAGATAAAAGCTTTGGGTCTATAATCTTTTAGTGGGAATCATATTTGAACTACTTTTTAAATTTCTTTAATGGCTAATATTCTTTTCAAATTTTCCATTTCATCTAGTATTGTTCTTGGCAATTTGTATATTTCAAAAAAACAGTGGAGGATTCATGTAGAGTTTAGAATTTATTTCCTCATATCTCTTCATGCTATTCACTTAAAATTATTTACTCTTCCATATTCCAGAAGGCTGCTTAGAAAATTTTGCATTTTATTAATTTATATGTTTGTGAGAGTTCTAAACCCATGAGTTAATATCATTTTTGATGGAGAAATGTTCAAACTGAAAACAGAAAGCACTCTTTCAAGTAATAATAATGTAGGGAATTTGGATTAAGAACTTGATATTTTATAAATGAGACAAGATAAGTAGCATCATTTGGGAAATTGCCCTTACCTGAAAAACAAATTACACTCTAAAATAGTCCATTTTTAGGACTGGGGGAAGAACACCAGAAAGATAAGTATGCAAGTTTAAGTGAATATGACAGAAGTGACTTTTCTAAATTATGGACTTACAGGTTTGGCTTTCTTGGTATTGGTGATATACTTTATGTAACAACTCACAAAAACGAAAATGGTTATTTAATGGAATAGCTAGGTAAATTCACGAGGCTTGGAGGCATGAGGAACAGTTACTTGACTATATTTGTCTTAACTTCACTCTGCTCGAGACCCATAAGAAACACACAGAACTGGAAATTAACATTTTTAATTTTTTAAATTAAATAATCCTTTAATGAATTTGTATATTGTATGTTAATGTGTGTATCTAGGTTTAGAGGTCTCATAGTGACAGTGTGAATCTAAACAAATATATATGAACTTGATAATTTGATATTTCAATTCTCATTCAGATAAGTACATTAAAAGTCAATCTGGTGGACTTCCGGGAAGATGGCGGTGTGAGCAGGGTGGCAGAAATCTCCTCGCAACACTATATTTATCTACGAAAACACAGCAAATACATCTATTCCTAAAAGAGAGACGAGAATACACAGGAAAGTGCACAGCATGCAGCTACACTCGAGAGGACTCGGCACCCCAAGAGGCGGTCTTAAAGAGCCCAGCTGACATACGTGGCAAATATCAGTGACCAATTATATAGCCATGAAAAGACAGAGGAATATGGTTCAGACCAAAATCAACCAGACAACCCCAGAGAGGGAGTCTGAAGGGATGGAAATGCACAGTCTTCCTGAAAAAGAATTCAGAATAAAAGTCATAACCATGCTGATGGACCTACAGAAAAATGTGCAAGAGCTGAGGGAGGAAGTGAGGGAAGTGAGGAAAGACAATGCAGAAATCAGACAAGCGATTGACGGGCTTAACAGCAGACTGGATGAGATGCAAGAGACTGTTAATGGAAGAGAAATCAGAGAACAGGAATACAGAGAAGCTGAGGCAGAGAGAGATAAAAGGATTTCTAGGAATGAAAGAATATTAAGAGAACTGTGTGACAATCCAAACAGAACAATATTCGCA
>JAVSCE010011290.1:0-44310 GCA_032199065.1 Smutsia gigantea
ATCCAATTAAGAAATGGGCAGAGGACATGAATAGACACTTCTCTAAAGAAGAAATTCAGATGGCCCACAGGCACATGAAAAGATGCTCCACATCACTATTCATCAGAGAAATGCAGATTAAAACCACAGTGAGATATCACCTCACACCAGTGAGAATGGCCAACATCCAAAACACAAGCAACAACAAATGTTGTGAGGATGTGGAGAAAAGGGAACCCTCCTACACTGCTGGTGGGACTGCAAATTAGTTCAACCATTGTGGAAAGCAGTATGGAGGTTCCTCAAAAAACTCAAAATAGAAATACCATTTGACCCAGGAATCCCACTCCTAGGAATTTACCCTAAGAATGCAGGAGCCCAATTAGAAAAGGACAGATGCACTCCTATGTTTACTGCAGCACTATTTACAATAGCCAAGAAATGGAAGCAACCCTAAGTGTCCATCAGTAGATGAATGGATAGAAGATTGGTACATATACACAATGGAATATTATTCAGCCATTAAGAAGAAAACAAATCCTACCATTTGCAACAACATGGATGGGCTAGAGGGTATTATGCTCAGTGAAATAAGCCAAGCCGAAAAGACAAGTATCAAATGATTTCACTCATATGTGGAGTATAAGAACAAGAAAAGTACTGAACAAAACAGCAGCAGACTCACAGAACGCAAGAACGGACTAATAGTTACCAAAGGGAAAGGGACTGGGGAAAATGGGCGGGAAGGGAGGGATAAGAGGGAAAAAGGGCATTACGATTAGCAAATGTAATGTTTGGGGGGGCACGGGGAGGGCAGTACAGCTCAGAGAAGACAAGTAGTGATTCTATAGCATCTCACTACGCTGATGGACAGTGACTGTAATGGGGTTGGTGGGGGGGACCTGATGAAGGGGTAGTTTAATAATCGTAATATTGCACATGTAATTGTAAATTAATGATAATAAATAAATTATATTAAAAAATAAGTAAAAAAAAAAAAAGAAAAGAACTATGAACTTCAGCTCATTCATGGGTAAAATGGAGACACTCATACAAACTCACTGAGTTTTTGTGAGAATTCAATTAAAAAAAAAAAAGAAGTTAGATTAAAGAAATTAACCTTGTGTTAGGGTTTGGGATGGTCTTAGTAATTCAAATGAAACATTTCCTAAGAACTAGTGAACTCCAAGGAGGCTGGAAGCCATGGGCTGTGTGCAGTGGCACCTGTGTGCCACTGGCAGGCGCTGTGGCACAGGGAGTGAAAGGAACCCAGCGCTACTGATCCTCTCGGTGAGGCCTTGGACAGGTCATTTCATCTCGCTCCGGGGCAGTTTGCTATCTGCCAAATGCGAACTATTCGCAGTGTGTTTCGATGAGACTAAGAGATGATAGACAGCAAAGTGCTTTTCAAAAAGTGCCCCGTGGCCATTACATACGTTTATAAGGATATTAAGTATAAAGAGTAAGGTGTACAGTAGTAGTTATAAATTTGACTTCTTTTGTGTATGAACTTTTATTCAAATATGTATATGCTGATAATATATGAAATTACCATTTTTTACTAGACAGATAAAATCTGTGGTTGCTAGGGAATTGAACTAGGAGGGGGAGGTGTCTACTTTTCATTTTATTACTTATATTAAAAGTATTAGCAGGGGTATCTGGGCAGTGGGGTTATGGGTGTTTTGTACGCAGTGGTACAATGTACAGGAAAGGCAGGATGAATTCTCTATTCTTTTCTTTATTTACTAGTCTCAAAACAATGAGTTGGTTCCCTAGCATCTCCTGATCTGATGTTGGGTTCATTTTTGTGAATTTTTCAAGTACCATTATGAGCTCCTGTACTGAAGCACATTAAGATGCGTTTCAGTCAATTCCGGTTGTTATCCATATTGATGCTCAAACTGTCCCCAACCCTCTCACTTAAACTCACCTCAGCGATCCCCACCGCTCCTGTCAGTGTCACCATTAGCCTCCAGTAGCCAGTCCTGAGTTCTCCTTATTTTCTAACTTAAACGTTGAGATAGAATTCACATACCATAACACTCACCCTTCAAAGAATACAATTGAGTGTTTTTTTCAGCTTATTCACAAAGTTGTGCTGTCATCACCACTCTCTAACCCCAACATTTTCATCACATCCCCAAAGAAACCTCATACCCATTAGTAGTTACTTCCACTTTTCCCTCCCCCAGTTTTTGGTAACCACTAATCTGCTCTCTGTCTCTATGGATTTGTGTATTCTGGACGTTTTGTATAAATGGAATCATACAGTGTGTGGCCTTTTGCGACTGGCTTCTTTCACTAACCATAATGTTTTCAAGCGTCATCCATATGGTGGCATGAATTGTGAGTCCTCATCCTGATGTGATATCAGGAGCATTTGACATGATTGATCATTTATGTTCCTCCTACTTCACTGGCTACATCTCTCAGTCTTCTCAGATGCCTCCTGCCTATGTTTCAGTCCTCTTACATTGGTAAGCCCCAGGGCCTAGACATCAGACCTCTTTTCTTCTTTACATACACTCCCCAAGGCCCTTCATCCAGTCTCAAAGGTTACATCCTATCTATATGCCATGGATTCCTAAATTTGTATCCCCAGCCTAGACCTTTCCTCTGAATTCTAGAGCTCTATCTTCCTCTCTTCTTGGATGTCTAATGTGCATTGCAAAAGTAACATGTCCAGAATGCACTCCTGAGTCACCACACCTCCTGTCTTCCCATTTGTTCCTCCCACAGCCTACCCTCCAGTTGCTGAGACCAAAAACTTTGTAGTCATTCTTGACTATTTTTCTCATCCCGCACTTTGTATCTATCAGCAAATCCCACTGGCCTTTCCCTCAAAATACATGCAGAACCCAACTCCTCATATGTTCACAAAGTCCCTTGTCTGAGCCCCCATCACCTCCTGGATAATTGCAATAAACTCCTGATTGGTGTCTCTGCCACCACCCTCTACAGTATATTCTCCCAGAATTGTTCAATGGATTCCCGTATTGGTCAGAGTAAAAGCCAGAGTTCTTACAGTGTCTCACAAGCCCTAGCAAGGTGTTCTGCTCTCACACTCACGCTCTGCTGCTCTCTACCTTGATTTCTCTGGTTCAGCCACACTGGATTCCTCGCTTTGCCTCTTACAACACATGTTCTCACTCAAGGCCTTTGCACATGCTGTTCTTCCCGCCTAGAAAGTTCTTCCTCCAGATATCTCAATTCCTCATCTTTCAGTTCTGTATTTATATGTCACTTAATTGATGTAGCCCTCTCTGACCACACTGTTTAAAATAGTGTATGTGCACCCAGCCCCTTCCCCATATTCCCTATGCCACTTGCTCCGCTTTTCTTTTTTCCAGAGCACTTACCTACTGACACAGGCACACACACATAAATATATGCACACACCTGTGCACACATATAAGCACATATTTTCCACATATACATACACGCAAGCACACGTGTGCACACATTTTTGTGCCTATTCTTATATGTATGCACACACATACATCTACTTATTTATCTATTGCCTGGTTTTCCCACTAGCATGTAAGCTTTGTAGGTACAGTAACTTAACTTTGTAGCCTGCTGTATTCCCAGCCCCTGGAGTCATGCTTGGCACATTGCAGGCTCTCAATATATTTTCATTGAATGAGTGAATGAACTGTCTAAATCTTCCCTCTCCAGAGACAAGTGGCAAAAGCAGAAACTTTAAAGCATTATTTTGGCTGCCTTCGGCTTGGTGTGAGCTAGTAGGGGCCTGCTGTTTCCTTTCCAACCCTTGGGCTGGTCAGGGATGACATGGTCCCTTCCAGCTCTGGGATCACAGTGATTCCTGTTGGACGTTTAGCCCACACATCTTTCTCTTTGATCTCTGCAGTGTCCTTGGGGACTCAACATACATGTCCATCTGTGCACCTGGCTCAGAGCCCTCTTCCCCTCCAGATGTATGGTTGCTTGGCTGTTGGGTAGAGATACCAAACAAAGAAAGGAAGATTATTTTGGGGGGCTAGGGATTACTTCCAAAAGCCAAATGTGATAGAAGTGTTATCACAGAGGTTAGCATACACAAATACCTTGAAAAATGGCTTGAACAATTCTTCTTCCTGCAAATAGAAATGGAAAGAAATTCTAAATGTGGTCCCAAACAATGCAACTTTCTGATTCAGGAGGGCATTTCTTCCCCTCCCTCCCTCCCTCCCTTCCTCTTTTCTTCCTCAAATAGGATACCAAGAGCCAGAGAAATAAGACAAATCTCTTGGGTCACATAGTCAATGGCAGAGTCAGAGCCCAAAGTCAGGTTCCTAATTCTCACTCTTTGGAATACATGTTGCCTTCCTAGTAAATGGGGAAATAGTCAGGAAGTGCTCATTAACTATCTTGGGGAAGTTAACTGCTTTGCTCTTACCAGTGGACAAGTAGCTAGAGTATCACCCAAAAAATGGAAAAACAAGTATTTCTTGGTCTTTAACCACTTTAAAACTTCCAGTTTATCTCTCTACATTTCTTTAAAAGCTATTAATCTTTAGCTGAAATCATTATTAACTCTTTGCTTACATAGAGTTTATATCCTTCTATGGGTAAGAGGGAACAGAAAAGGGTTTCTTTTGGTGTAATGGAATTGTTCTTCAATTAGATAGTGGTGATGGCTTTACAACTCTGTGAAGACACCACTGAATTATACATTTTAGAATGGTTAAAACGATGACTTTTTATGTTATGTGAATTTTATTTCAATAAAAAATGGCATCTTAAAAGCTTAAGTGATATATATATTTGGATCATCTTATTTAAATTAAGTTTCTGTGCTTTTTACTGCAAGTAAGCTCTCCTCTGTTTATATTTTGTCAGTGTTTGGTTTTGAGGCTATGCTAAGCTGCAGTTAGGGCCTGTGCTTCTTGAATTTTATCAGGACCTGTACTGTGGTTGTTTTGCCACATTCAGAAGGTAGGGAGGAAGCCCGGCCATCACCAAAACTGGGTCCACCTAATGGCAAAACACTTGATGAATTTAATCTAAAAGTCAAGCTGGGACAGTGGAACAGAATAGAGAGCCCAGATATAAACCCAAGCATATATGGTCAATTAGTATACGATAAAGGAGCCTTGGATATACAATTGGGAAATGACAGCCTCTTCAGCAGCTGGTGTTGGCAAAACTGGACAGCTACATGTAAGAGAATGAAACTGGATTACTGTCTAACCCCATACACAAAAGTAAACTCAAAATGGATCAAAGACCTGAATGTAAGTCATGAAACCATAAAACTCTCAGAAAAAAATATAAGCAAAAATCTCTTGGACATAAACATAAGCATCTTCTTCATGAACATATCTCTCCGGGCAAGGGAAACAAAAGCAAAAATGAACAAGTGGGACTATATCAAACTAAAAAGTGTCTGTACAGCAAAGGACACCATCAGTAGAACAAAAAGACATCCTAAGTATGGGAGAATATATTCATAAATGACATATCCGATAAGGGGTTAACATCCAAAATATATAAAGAGCTCACGCACCTCAACAAACAAAAAGCAAATAAACCAATTAAAAAATGGGCAGACGAGCTGAACAGACACTTCTCCAAAGAAGAAATTCAGATGGCCAACAAGCACATGAGAAGATGCTCCACATCGCTAATCATCAGAGAAATGCAAATTAAAACCACAATGAGATATCACCTCACACCAATTAGGATGGCCAACATCCAAAAGACAAACAACAACAAATGTTGGCAAGGATGTGGAGAAAGGGGAACCCTCCTGCACTGCTGGTGGGAATGTAAACTAGTTCAACCATTGTGGAAAGCAATATGGAGGTTCCTCAGAAAACTCAAAATAGAAATACCATTTGACCCAGAAATTCCACTCCTAGGAATTTACCCTAAGAATGCAGCAGCGCAGTTTGAAAAAGACATATGCACCCCTATGTTTATCGCAGCACTATTTACAATAGCCAAGAAATGGAAGCAACCTAAGTGTCCATCAGTAGATGAATGGATAAAGAAGAGGTGGTATATATACACAATGGAATATTATTCAGCCATAAGAAGAAAACAAATCCTACCATTTGCAACAACATGGATGGAGCTAGAGGGTATTATGCTCAGTGAAACAAGCCAGGTGGAGAAAGACAAGTATCAAATGATTTCACTCAACTGTGGAGTATAAGGACAAAGAGAAAACTGAAGGAACAAAAGAGCAGCAGACTCACAGAACCCAAGAATGGACTAACAGTTACCAAAGGGAAAGGGACTGGTGAGGATGGGTGGGAAGGGAGGGATAAAGGGGAAAAGGGGCATTACGATTACCACACGTAATGCAACAGTGGGGGACAAAGGAAAGGCAGTATTTAAAGAGAAGACAAGTAATGATTCTATAGCATCTTATTATGCTGATTGACAGTGACTGTAGTGGGGTATGTGGGGGGGACTTGATAATAGGGGGTCTAGTAACTATAATGTTGTTCAAGTGATTGTACATTAATGATACCAAAAAAAAAGAGTCAAGCTGGGAAAAATAGACTCTTGGAAGTCAGGACTGTGGTTGCCCTTGGTGGGGAGAGAGGTTGGCTGTGACATGGAAGGAGCATGAGGGGGTTTCTGCAGTTTTGGGGGTACTCCTGTTTTGATCTGGCACTGGCTACATGGGGCTGTTCAGTTTCTGAGAATTCATCCAGTGGTATGCTTCCAGTATGTGCACAGTTCTGCACACTTCAATAAAAGCAAACAATTCCATGCAACCTCCAGATGTGTGTGTATGACATCAACACCCTGGTGTGATTAAAAGGGGAATTCACTGAACTGTCTGCTGCTTTGGAGACGAAACCCAGCCATGGCCATTCCTAAAGGTTGTTTCCATGGACAAGATTTTGTAGGTGTCTCTGAGCTCTGCATGGGGGCTCTGCCCCTAAGACATGAGTATGTCCTTACTACCTCCCAACACTGTTTTCAAGAGCAAGGTCATGCTAACCTGTGGCTCCCGTGCACTGGGGCTGCTGGAGGAGGTGAGGCCAAGTCAGGGACAGAGCTGCCAGGCAGGTGCCCCACCCCTGCTGTGGCATTAGAGTCAGACACTCAGGAGCTACCTGTCATGGCACTTGCTCTTTCCACCTGGACCCAGAAATAGCCTTGTGGGTGTCCACTACAAACTGACCCGACTGGCCTAGGGGGCTCAGGCCCACAATCCTGTAGCTAAAATATTTGGGGCCAGATATGTTTTGGCATCCAGATATTTTTGAATTTTTGGAAGGTGATATGTTGCATCTATATATGTTATGTAATACTGCCAGGATAGCCCGAGCAGCTCTCTGTGACCAGACAGTGATGAATATTTACACTAAGTAGGATAAAGACTACAAATGGCCTCATGTCAGTTCAGGCTAGGGAGTGCTGTTAAATAAGTTTGCATCAAACTTCAGAAAGTTTTTTGGTTTTCAGAGTTTTGGGGTTTGGAATTGCTCAAGAGAGAACACGGATCTGTATCAGTCAGTTTTGCCGTTGAATGAATGAGTCCCTGTTCTCTCTTGACAGAGTTTTTCATGGGTCGAGGTACTGCGTGGGAAAGATGAAGGGGAAAGGTGTCATGGGGCAGGAAACCCACAGTGTGCCCGGGCCAAGGCTGTGCCTTCAGGTCAGTAAATGTAGGTGGAAGAGTGGCAGGAGGACAGCCTTGCTGAGGTGGGACAGATGCCTGCTGTAGCACAATCCCTTTGGGGTTCTACTCACCTCCGTGGCACCTGTTAAGCTGTCAGTGCTTGTTAACATTTCCCTGGTTCCTGCAGCACATTACGACCTGACTGGAGCGCTCAGCCATAGCCAAGTTTGGAATGTAAAATTTCTGGAGACTAATATTTATCTAAATTAAGTTAATTATAGGGATGATGAAGCTCACATAGACATGTGTTTTGAAGAGATTAGAGTTGAATTTCCTGAACAAGAAGCAGGGGAAGCCTTTCCTGGAAGATTGATTTTCCATCATTCCTCCTGCACATTCAGTAGGATGTGGGAATCATCTAAATGTCATTCTTCGGGCTGTTTATAGGGCTTGGAGAGGAATAAATGGACAAATCTCACATCACATTGGGAAGGCGTGCCCCACGACCCCAGACATGGTGATGATCTTGGTGTAAGTGGTTTAAAAGGAACAGTAAAGAAAGTGATGGTGAGGGATTATCTATGTGCCTGCAGAATGCATTTGGTGCCAATGGCAGGCATGGTTTGTAAGCTGATTCTAATGGTACCTTATGATGCCATTTTGCTGTGATGTATTTTTTTTGGTTATGTTATGTCCTCAGAAATCAGTTCCTATCTCCCTCTTGCCACCGCATCATCTTCTGCCCATTGTTACATTTCATTTCAATCCATTCAATAGACATTTGTTTATCAAGTGCTTTCTGAGGTGCTGGAAGACCATGAAGGTGTGGTAGGTGCTAGGGAAGTTAAGCTGTTGGGACACGGTCTTCGCTTTCTGAAGCTTGTTGTCTGGTGGGGTGGACAAATAAATTCAGTAGCTGTGTATGTATAGTGGGATAAGTTAAATCCCCCGGTAGAAGTATTTGCAGAGTACTAAGAGGCACAGAGGAGGGCTATCTAACAGCCTGTGTTAGAAGTGGGGCTTGGAAAGAACTTCTTACAGGAATGATGCTTCAAACTGACTTTCTTCTTCTTGCTTCCCATTATAAAAAATTTAAATACAATGCACAGATTGTAATATAGTTCAGTGAATTTTGACAAATGCATACCTCCATGTAAATACCATCCCAATTGAGACAAACATTTTCATCACCATGGAAATTTCCTTTGTGCTTCTTTTCAGCCAATACCCCGTCCCCATCCACCCACCACCTCAGAGGAAACCAGGTGAATTGCCTTTGGTCTAGCTATTTACAAAAGCAAGCAGGGGAGGAACGCCAGTTCCATGGGCGGACAGTGTGCAAAGGGCATGGACATGTGAGAAATTGTGATGTACGTAAGGGACCTGCAGGCCTCTTCTGTTGTATCACTGCAACTGGGAACATGTCATCTCTGTTGAATGGAAGTTTGACAGGTCACCAAGGGCTGGGAGGTTGAACAACTTGACTTTCATCCTATAAGACAAAGGAGACACAGAAGGGTTTCAGGCAGTTAGTAGTACAGGTACTAAGGCCAGTGTACTCAATTTTTTGTTATTGTTAATTTAAAACTTTAATTTTCTTTTTATTGTGATGAAACACAACATAAAATTTACCATATTCAACATTTTTATGTGTGCAGTTCAATTAAATACATTCATATTGTTGTGCAACCATCCCCACCATCCACCGCCAGAACTCTTTTTAAAATCTCGTAAAACAGAGACTCTATCCCCATTAAACATTAATGCCCAATTCTCTCCTTTCCCCAGCCCCTGGAAACCACCGTTCTACTCTGTGGCTGTGTGACTTTGCCTATGTCAGATACCTCATGTATGTGGAGTCACACGGTGTATTTCACTTAACATCATTCCTCCCGGTTGTTACGTATTGTTGCCTGTATCAGGTTCCCTCCCTTTCTAAGGCTGAATCCTCTGTGTATGTTTTGCTTCTGTCTATGGACATGTGGGTTTCCATGCTTTAGCTTTTGTGAATAATACTGTTGTGAACTTGGTGATACAAATATATGTTTGAGATTCTGTTTTAAGTTCTTTTGGGTGTGTACTCAGAAGTGAAATGGCTGGATAACATGGTAATTCTACATTTAATTTTTTGAAGAACCTCCATACTGTTTTCCACAGTGGCTATACCATTTTACATTCCCACCAACAGTGCATAAGTGTTCCAGTTTGTCCATATCTTTGTCAACACTTGCTGTTTTCTATTGGTCTTTTTTTTTTAAATAGTAGTTGTCCTAATGGGGGTGAGGAGGTATCTCATTGTAGTTTTGATTTGCGTTTCCCTGATGACTGGACCTGAACTTTAAAGAGATCACTCTGACAGCAGTGAGGTTGGAGGAATGGATGGGGAAATAGCTTAGCGGCAGAGAAACCCTCATAGGGGTGATTGCAGTAGTCTAGAAGTGATGGAGGCCTACTTAGGGACCCTGGGTAGTGGAAATGGAGAAAAGGAAATGGACAGGAGAAGAGTTAAGGAAACAGACCCTCCAGGACTTAGGATCAGGTGGAGCTGAAGGAAAGGGAGGAATTTATAAATTAAGTCACCTGCAAGGCAGTATATATATACATGGTGTTTTCTTCAGAATCACAAGATTTTTTGCCTCCCCATATTTCAAGATTTTCTTATTTAGAGTTACCAGCTAGTTAGTAGAGAATGCTTTAATTCAGACCCATGGCTCCCAAACCAGGTGAGGAGAAGTTTTTTCTACCATATTTTTAGGGTCCCTTAAATGTCTCAGACTAATCTTGGACTCCTTTCCTCAAGGAGTGATTGCATATTCAATGTATGATTTTTTTAAAACAGCTTTATTAAGATATGATTCACATACTATGCAATTCATTCATTTGAAGTGTATAATTCAATGGTTTTAATATATTTACAGGTTGTGCAACCATCACCACAGTCAATGTTAGAACATTTTTATCACCCAAAAAAGAACCCTGTACCCACTAGCAGTCACTCCCCAGCACCCATCCCCTCCCACCACCAGCATGAGATGACAACTACATACTCAGTCTGTTTCTGTAGATTTGCCTATACTGAAATGTTCACATAAATGCAATGATACAGCATGTGTTTTTTGTGACAGGCTTCTTTCACTTAGCATGTTTTCAAGGTTTATGCATACTGTAGCTTGTATTAGCACTTCATTTCTTTTTATTATTGAATGATACAACCCATTGTATGGATATGCCAGTTTTGTTTATCCAGTCATCACTTGATGGGTGTTTGGGTTTTGTTTTCACTTTTTGGCTGTTACGAATTATGCTGCCATGGTCACTCATGTACAATCCAATCTGTGATTTTAAATGGGAATGGCTACTTTATGGGACTGTTGCTAGAATAGAGAGAAAGGATGCATGTAAGATGCCAAATACAGTGATTGGACACAACAAATGTGAAATAAATGGTGATTCCACTGGATGAGGGGGTCACAATGACGATAGGAGTCTTTTTTAGGAGCGGGAGGTGATTTTTAAAAACTGAAGTATAAATGACCTGTAATATTGTATTAGTTTCAGGGGCACAACATAATGGTTCGATATTTGTGCACTCTGTGAAGTGATCACCACAATAACGAATCAAAATAAGATGCATTAGGTATTTTTAAAAGCATGGTATGTGGGTACACTTTCTTCTAAGTTACATCCATCACCAGACATAGTTACAGAAACTTTTTTTTCCTGTGACAAGAATTTTTGAGATCTACTCTCTTAGCAACTTTCAAATATACGGTGGAGGGTTACTCACTGTAGGCGCCGTGCCGCACGTTCCCAGAGGTGATTGTTGATGGCTCTTAGACATTTTTCTCTCCTTCTGTCCTATTCCACAGCTCCATTTCTGTCTTCCCTTTTTAGTTTCTTTTTTTCTTTTGTATTCCTTTCTTTTTCCTCCCCAAATTGTGTCTTAACATTATTGGTGATGCCTTTATGTATTGGTTAACACCGGTATCCTGAGAACAGGGCCACAGCCTCTGACTCTTTGGGAATGAACATCACTAAGCCTTGGGTACAGGTAGGCCAACACACAGAAAATTCTCATGGGAAAAGTCTATCAGGATTTTCTTCTGGACTTTAGAGGTCCTATTTAGGAGGCAAGACTTAATGTAAAGTTTTCAGCTATAATTATCTGTTTCACAATTTCTTTCTTATTTGCAAATGCTCAGAGATTTTTGTCCTTCAAAGGCAGGCTTGAGTGTTGCTATATGTGTATGCCAGATAATTTTTTCATAGGTATTTATCTTAATGTTAACTAAATTATTTTTATCAATCAAAAAAAAAAGAAAATAACTGTGTAGACACTTGGCATTTCAAAGTTCAAGTAGTTAAAACATTTTTGAGGATAAAGTTCTATTTTATTGTTAGGAAATCATTAAATTCATTCCTCTGTAAAGTACAGTAATATGTCCTTTTATGTGAAGAGAGACAACTACCTAATTAAATATTATTGCTTGACATCAAAGAAATTGATCAAATATTTCAATTAAGGCAGTTTTATGCTCTGTGTTGGGGCCAGATGGTGTCTGCATTTGAAACTCCATTCCATATTAATTCAATATGTCATTGATCTTTCTCTTTGATTCTCACAAAGGAAACAGAGATGGGTTTTTCTGTAGGGAGGACCTCAAAAACAGAAACTGAACTGACATGGCAAAAGAAACAAAATAAAGTTCATTAGGTCTTTTTGAAAACGTATTATGTGGGTGCACTTTCTTCTGACTAAATTGATAGTTAATTTGCTTTTGAAGTATGAAAGGGAAAAACAGTTACCTGAAAGAAACTCCAGTCCTCGGAGCAGGACAGCCCGTCATGGGGAGTGGTTCATCTCTTGCTGACTGGCTTTGGGAGCCCCTTCTTACTCTTCTCAACAGAAAACATTAGAATGTAAATTTGTTTCTAAAATTAAGTTTTTTTTTAGACTCAAATGCAGAGAAACACATTAATGGTTGCCAGAGGGGAAGGGGAGGGAGCAATTGGTAAAATAGGTAAATGGGATAGAGGGGTACAGACTTCCAGTTATAAAAGAAATCAGTCATGGGGATGAAAGTACAGCACAGGGAATATAGTCAGTCAGTCACATTGCAGTAACTTTGTATGGTGACAGACGGTAACTACACTTATTATCGTGGTGAACATTTTGTAATGTATATAAATGCTCATTACTATTTTGTGCTCCTGAAATTAATATAATATTGAATGCCAATGATACCTTAAAATAAGAAAACTAATTAAAAATAAATAAAATTATTTTTTCTCATGCTTCAAGAAGTGAACCTGCATGAGTACTCTCTCTCTGGGCCTCAGGCTTTTGTGTAAAAAGTAAGGGCGTGTGGGCACTGAGGGCATGCCGGGAGGGCATGCTGGGAAAGCGGTTAAATGCAGTAATACACTATTTCAAAAGAGCTGGAAGACATTAAAAAAATGATAAAGGACATAGAAAAACATAATTCATCAGACACAGAAACACTTACAAAAGAGGTGACAGAATTTAAAAAAGAAGTAGAAACAAAAGGAAAAAAATGTCATTTTGGAAAAGAAGAACACACCAGAAGGAATGGTAGAACAAATAGACCTAATACAAGGTAAAAAGAAATTATAATTTAAAAGTCAGAAAGAAAGGAAAAAGTAAATGAAAAGTTAGGAGAGAAGTGATAGAAGATAAGAAAAGTGTGAAACATGGATCACAGGAGCCCCTGACGGGAAGACAAAGAAATGGAAAGAACTAGTGCTAGGACTAGGCATCAAGAGACCTTTCCTGAAATGTTTTGAACTACACATTGAAAAGGCATATACCACGTACCTGAGTATATTGACCTTGCCCTACCAATATTGTGACACTTTCTAGAACAACAGCTGGTCTTCAAAGAAAAATAAAATAATTTCTTGGTGCACTTAGGCACAAATAACATGTGACTTATGAAGGAAAGAAAATTAGATTCTTATCAGATTTTTTTGACAGTAAAGCTTTATGCCAGAAGAAAATGGAACAATGTGTTTAAGATACTCAAGGAGAGAATGTGAATGAAGGATTTTATATCTGGTAAGGTTGACAAAAACTGTAATCAACAGGTGGGAGCTCAGGAATATTGTTCTCATGAGCCTTGATAAGTGCTTACTAGAGACCAAGTTCACCACAAGGACTGTTGAGACATTGACACAACTGGTGGCCAGCATGAAATATACTTTAGATATATAAGCTAAATATACTTCAGTTGCTTATAGGACTAAGACTTAATGAGGGTTAAAAGATGAAGATTATAATATGTAAAGATTATACGACCTGTCAACATAGATCTGGTACAGCTGTTAAACAAGAGGAGAGAATGAAGTTAGCCTAAGAAAAAAATTGTTTAGCTCTTTTCTCTAGTTATAATTTGTCGTGGTAGTATTATTACTGTTGCACAATCCTGCAGTAGAGCAAATGATGGGGTATTGTAATTCTTTCACCCTCTGGGTCCTTGAGAACTGGGTTCTTCATATGGAAGAAAGGAATGCAATCCCCTAGTAATGATGTGCAGCTCTAGTGCACAGGTTGTGGTCTTCAAATACTATGTTCCATTAAAAGAAACTAGGACTTCTTGGAGGAATGTCTGGTTCTAGGAGTAGGAAGTGTACAAGATGAACTGGAACACTGTGACCTGCCACGTGGCAGAGAAGCCAGCAAAGACTGCTAGAGTTGTGGGTAAAAGGCTCAGGGGCCATTTTGAAGAGGCTCCCACAGGTCAAAGGTGAAATAATTTGAGCCTGAATGAAGATAATGTTTAAATATGCTTAAATCCCTGATTTCATAATAATATCTAAAAAGGAAATGAATTGGTCACCTTCTAAGTATGACACAACCATTTCATTACTGTGAAAACTGTGAATAAAAAAGACTCAATAGTTTATCTTGCTTTTTCTTTATGAGCTATGCAACTGGGTAACCAAATGGTAGATGTGGGGACCATCTCTTTATAAAAGTTTTCCAGCCAATCAATGAAAACAATGTGAAAGAATTAGAATATCACCATACTAACTGTCTCAAATGAAGTGTGAACCTAGGCGTTGGGCACAAACTGCCGACATTAAAAAAAAAAGTGAAAAGCAAACATTATGTGATCCTGGTGAAAGAATGCACTACCCTTGGTCTTGCCAAAGGGATGGTGTCTGAGTCCCATCAGTCCTCTGGATCCAGCACCAGTCTTCAGGAAGGGCAGAGGACAGAGGAACATGCTGATCTGCATTACGAGTGTGCAGTCATCTGAGTCCACATTGGAGGCAGCGCCACAGGTGAAACAGCCTGGGTCCTTCCAGATGCATCACAAGGGAAAGAAAGGGGCAGAAGGGACAGAGCAAGTTATACAAGGGAGCAAACTGACCACTGTGCACACCTAGGTGACAAAGCCATAAAGTAACACAAGATGGTGATCATACTCTCAGAGGGAGAGGCGACACCGGCATGGGGCGTGGGGAGGAGAGCTCTTCTATCATTGATGTGTTGTGATACTTGCCTTATCACATGTGCCATCATCTACCTCACCATCCCTCCATTGTCTTATTTTTGGATGCATTTCAAGGTAAATTATAGATGTTTGTACGCTTTCCTCTCAAGACTTCAGTTCTCAAATGCCATTAACTAGAGGCCAGTACTTAGAGTTTTTTTTCTTTTAATGCAAACTTTACATTAGATAAAACATGAATTTCAAACGTATGTTCACTGAGTTCTCACACTCCTGTCAAGATACACATTACCATCGCCCTGAAAATCCCCTTACGTTCCTTCCAGTTCTCTAAAACCTGAATGTAGTTTTTCTCAAATGATCAAATTCAAGAATGAAGTTGATTTGCTTTGAGTAAAATGAGAACCAACTGCATGTTTTACTTCCCCTCTGGCTGCCCCAACATTCCAGTTTTTGTAGGTGCCTCCAGGAGCCTCACCCGGGGCTATTCTTACTAGTAGTATTGAGGGGCAGTATGGAATAGTGGCTAAGATTCTGGAGCCAGATGGCCCGAGTTTGAGTCCCAGCTCTTTTCCTTATCAGTGTATCATGGCTTACTTAATTCCTCTGCCTCAGTTTCCTCCTTTGGAGATAATGATGGTTGTGAGCATTAAGTGAGGTAATGTATGTAAAGCACTTGGAACAGAATCCGGCACAGTAAACAAAGATGTAAGTGCTTGCTTTCATCGGTATTACATTTCCATTTTACGTTGTGTATTATTTCTTTCTGGAACTATTTTGAGGACTGCCTTTAGATTAAAGATGACATCAACAAAAATTATATTAACAACAATTATTTAGACTTAACTAAATTTGAGGGTCGATTGGAAACATCCAATGACTTAACTGTAGGTTGTCCACATCATTTGGAGCTATTTGTTCTAGTGTCCTCCACCATCTCCCATGTGGCCTTGAAGATGCCGTGTACCCTCTCTCTCTAGTTCCCTCTTCTCTGGGATGCGAGGAATCCACAGACTCATGCAACTGACTCATCAACCTTATCATAGGAACTGCTTGGTTGTAACTTAGGTTACTCATGTGACAACCTGTGTCTCAGGGAAATCCATCCTCCACAAATGCCTGTGGCGATTGCTGTTTATTACTCTGCAAGTGAGTCAGTCTTTTTCGTCACCCAAGTGTACTAACTAGCAGACAGGGTCAGCCTGCAGAAGACCCATTCCTAGTGTCTCCTTTTTCCTTCTTCCTTGAGTCCTTGTCGCCAGGGACGCCCCCATGTCCACCACCACTTCCCAGCCCTTTCCCCTGTACAGCGTGGCCAGCAGCCAGCATAACAGCTCCTGCCTCTGCTAGGGGCTGGATCTACCTTGTCTCTGTGAGGCAGAGGGAAGACTTCTACATTTTCTCAACTTAGTTAGCTTGGCAGCTATAGAATTTAGAGCAGCCATTTGGAATTCTGTTTGATTCTTACCTTGTGTAGTTTACTTCTTTGTGATCAAACCTCTGAGGTTTACTAACAAAATATGCAGCAGATACTGTATTCCATCAAGCTGGATTGGGATAATGTTAAAAAAACTTATTTTCTGTCTTTGAGGTTTCTTGATTTTACCTTTCTCTCAGACAAGAGAACCAACCTTTAAAGCTGAAAGACACATCAAAGCTACCAATAACCACTGTCTTATTCATTAACAAATCAGACTGAATTTTAACTTATATTTCGTATGTTCTCTGCATATGTGATATCTATCAAAATCATGTTAAAATTCTCAGACTCAATAGGATCTTATATATAGTTGCACATCAAAAATGTTAAAGTGTCTAATATATGAATATTGGTTCTTATTTTTTATTCAAGTATAATTGATATACAATATTATGTCAGTTTCCGGTATACAACCTAGTGATTAAACAATTATCTATATTACAAAATGTTCACCATGATAAGTGTAGTTACCATCTGTCACCATACGAAGTTATTACAATATTAGTGACTATATTTCCTATGCTGTGCTTTCATCCCCATGCCCTTATTTACTTTATAATCGGAAGTTTATACCTCTCTATCCCCTGCACCTGTCCCCGCACCTACTTGCCTACGGTAACCACTATTTTGTTTTCTATATTTATGAGTCTTGTTTCCATCTTGTTTGTTCACTTGTTTTATTATTTAGATCCCACATAATATGTCTAATACATGAATGAATGTCTAACAGCAGAATATGAATTCATAGTCATCCTAGCAAACTGGAAGGAAACAAGCCCTTAAAGAGGGAGCTCTCAAAACCCACCTGTGATGTCCCTCAATCTATAAAGGTTTCAGTATGTCTTCTCTACAGAGGGTTACCCTCTTCCTTGCCCCTCTGTTGCTTCTTTCCAAATAGCCTGCCCTTTATCTCCATTTCTTATTACTGTCTGTGCCCATGACATACTCAGGGTATAGTCTCATGGCTGACCATGCTATTCAAGAGAAAAGCAGCCAGGTTTTTGGTTATGCCTCTGCATCCTCCACTTGTATGAGCTCACACACCATGGGTGTACGTGTTTCTTGCAGCCCAGAGTACCTTATCCTTAGAGATGTACAGAAAACTGGCCTGATCCTCTGTCTCCCATCCTCTGTGTGACTCCTGTCTGCTTATGTCCGCACAGCCACCTCTGGTTCTCACTGTTCTCTTGAACTCCATATTTCACCTTGACGGCCCTCTCTCTCTCCTTGATGCTCGCCTAGACATGGAACACAATACTTTTTCTCTGCACCTCTCAAAAATGCCTTACGTAAAAGGTATGTGTCTAACAAAAGATTTTTTTACAAAAGGGGTTAATAACCAACTAATTGTTAATTATACTTTTTAATTATAACCAATGAATAACTGCATGGCAAACTTTAAACATCATTACCAGAGACTCCTGTCCATCAACATTTCTCCATGGGTGCCCCTCCCATCATGTTGCTCTGCTCCTGTCCTTCTCTGCCATTTCTCTTTTCTTACAAAGTTTCTCTTTATTTCTTGGACAGAGGAGTTCAACTATCTCTTGGTTTCCCAGTTTTCTTCCAAGTTATGACTGCAGCCTCACTTTGGGCACCGAAATCCATGTATATTGCTACACAAAGTCCACGAATGTGGATGGAATTGTGCCACATCCACTGGGTCAGAAGTGATTATAATCAGAAGTGTTTTTAAATAGTAGTGTTCATTTTTTCCCCTCTACCAATTGCTGTAGCCCCAGAAGCTGGCTAAGATCATGTTGGAATTTTGCTAGCAATTGGTCTTGGATGATTCACTTTTTTCAGTTCTACAGTAAAGCTGTAGAGAAGGCCTTGGTTCTACCTTATGGTAATCAGCAGTGGGAATCTGAAAACACTCGATTGACCTTGTGGAGTTACTGCTTTTTATTATATGCATTGTGTCTGCATTGGTATTTCTGCATATAACATGATCATTTTATATCAGTGAGAGGTGATATCTTGACCTGTTCGGACAAGTTTGTTGAAATTGATCTGAGCTGCTGGTTCTGTACCCCAATAGAGTAGATGTGCTTTTCCTTGATCCTGTCCTCTAACCACACCTAACCCGCTTGGAGTTACCGAACAGACGATAATGATAGGGCTGAAAGCGAGAAAGAAGCAGACTAGTAGGAAATCTTAGGACATGAGGAATGACAGCACATGAGTTTCCAGGGTTCTCATACGCTCCTGGCCCGGGTGCCAGAGAGGCCTGCAGTCTGGAGCTACCAATAGCATGGACAAAAGAACCCAATAAATAGCCAAAGGCACAGGAGAAGGGAGGCCCCACAGGGACCTAAAGGGAGCTGCCACCCATTTTATGTCCTGGACCAGTAGGCAGTCTGATCTACTGGCAGCAGTGGCCTCAGCAAGACCCCCAGGCCTTCCCAGCCTGCTCCGCAGCCAGGGCGCTGGTGGCAGCCTGATCTGACCACTGTGGCAGGGGCAGTTATGCCATGTGTCTCCCTACCCTCTACTCAGGGGCGTGAGGAGCCCCAAACCCAGTGGTTTCTGCTCCATTCTCCTCCCTCAGATCGCCCAGTGACAGCAGGTGGCAGAAGGAAGTGCCTTCTGGCCTTGCAGACGGCCCCAGCAGGAACTGAGCAGGAGCCCTACCAGCACCAGCAGAACAAAACACACCAGAAAGGCCCAGCAAGGCTCTCAAGGTAAACTGGCAGGGGACTGAAGCTCACGGTAGGCTGGGACTTACAGGCTGCACCCGAACAGAGCGGCAGCCTGCTGAGAGAGAAGGTTTGAATAGGATCCTGACATAATAAGCAAAATGTCCAGCGATGAAAGGAAATCACTCAACATACCAAGAATCAGGAAAACCACAATTTGTATAAGAAAAGATAATCAACTGAGGCCGGTACTGAGATGAGTCAGATATTGGAATTAAACGACATGGATTTTCAAGCAGCCATCGTAAAAATGCTTTAAACAATCAATTACAAATTCTCTTGAAACAACTGAATAAGTAGAAAGTGTCAGCTAAGAAATACAAATTATAAAAAGAGCCAAATGGAAATTATAGAATTGAAGATCTCAATAAGGGAAATAAAAAAACTCACTGGATAGACTTAATAGTGGAGTGGAGATAACAGAAGATAGAATCAGTTAACTTGAAAACTGAGCAATAGAGTTTACTCCATCTGAACAACAGAAAGAAAATAGACTTAAAAGAATAAACAAAGCCTCAGAGATTTGTGGGACTTGAACAAGCGAGATAACGTTTGTATTATCAGTGTTGCTGGAGGGGAGGAACTCAATGGTGCCACAAGAGTATTTGAAGAAAAAATGGCTGAAAAAACTTCTCAAATTTGGTGAAACACATTACCTTATATGTTCAAGAAGTGAGTGAACACCAAGTAGGATAAGAAAAAAAAGACCCCTACACCAACTTCTGAAATCTAACATCTAAAAACTAAAAAAGAAAAAAAACCTTTAAAATAGCCAAAGAGAAGCGATACATATTGCTTATAAAAGAACACTAACTTAAATGACAGCAATTTCTTGTCTGAAACCAGGGGGTCCAGAGGGAAGTGGCACATTTTTCAATTGCTGAAAGAAAAAAATTGCTAACCCCAAACCCTATATTCACACAGATTATCCTTCAGGCATGAAGGGGGAAATAAAGACATTGTCGAACAAAGACCTACCTTTAATGGCTAAGAAAACTCTACACACACACACACACACACACACACACACACACACACACACAATAACAAAAAGCTGGGAACTTCAGAAAGGACAGAGGAACAATGGAGTGTGTAGAGATAAATATATACATAATAGAATGTTTTTTAACACCATTTGATATGATGCCCAATATATGTAGAGGGAATAATATTTTAAAATGGGGAGAGTAAAATAATCTAAGTGGAAGTAAGTTTCCTACACTTCACTTGACTTGAAAGTGTCAAAACCAGGAGGCTGTGATACATTATGTACATCTACATGGCAATGCCTTGAGCAACCAATACAAAACTACAAAATGATACACTCAAAACATGACAGACAAATTACAATGGAACTCTAAAAAGTGGACCCCAAAGAATTGAAAATAGGGTCTTGAACAGATATTTGTACACATACGTTCACAGCAGCATTATTCACCATAACCAAAAGGTAGGAACAGCCCCAAGGTCCATCATAGAGTGAATGGATAAACAAAATGTGGTATGTACACACAATGGTATGTGGCATGTACAGCCGTAGAAAGGAAAGAAATTCTGATACGTGCTACAACTTGGGGGAGCTGTGAAGACAATATGTTCAGTGAAATAAGCCAGACACAAAAGAACAAATACTGAGTGATTCTATTTAGAGTGGTACCTAGAGTAGTCCAACTCAGAGACCAAAGTAAAACAGTGCTCGTCAGGGGCTGGGCGAGGGGCGAATGGGGAGTTACTGCTTAAGGGTCACAGAGTTTTTGTTTAGAGTGATGAAAGGGTTTTGGAAAAAGAGCAATGATGTGATTGTGAATATAATTAATGCTACTGAATAACTTACAAATGATTAAAATGGCAAATTCTGTACTTTAGTGAATATTTAGTAACTATTATATACTCTGTAGTTTACAGTAAATTAAGAGAATAATAAAAATAATTAAATAAAAAGAATGTGGTTAGAATATGCAGTTCCTGGAGCTCCCTGGCAGGAACCAGGAAGTGGGGAGAAACCCGTAACTATCACTATCCCTGCTGGCCTGTAGAGGATCTGCACCTCATTCAGGTAGGTCTGCTGAGCAGCCTGTTTTGTGAAACCTTAAGCAGTTAGGACAACGCATGGAAAGAAAAGCTCCTTTCCAAACTCTCAGTGTTGAGGATCTTTAAGAACTGCAGTTGTCAGCCACGAAGTCAGCTGGACTGAGTGTGAAGAGGTGAGTGGGGAAAGCTTCGCACCACTTATTTTTTCTCTTGTGTTTTTCAAATACAAACTTGATTATCCGCTGTGGAGTGATAAAGCAGAGGTGCTGACCTAGAGATGAAGAAAGAGCTCAGTGTTTGCAGCCAGGGCTACAGGAACCTTGTGTTGACCTTGTCTGACTCTGCTCCCTTTGTGCTCATTCCTTCATTAAGTCTCTGTCCTTGAGCCACTTGCCATTTAGTCACGTGAAACGTTCAGGCTTCATTAACCATGGGGCAGTGTGTTACATGTGGTATGACTGGGGACACTGGGGAGTGGCCGGACACATGAGATGCGTTCCCCCCCAAGACCCAGATCCCCAGGGCCCTGTAGGTTGCACAAAGAAGGTTGTTTTGATGGGCTTTTGGCTGAGTTATCTCTGAAGTGTGGCTGTTGAAAGATTAATTTGGCCTTAGCCTAATAAAAAACCAAGAGAACATTGACATGACTTGGAGGCTTTCAAGAACAAGATCCTTTATATATACATTTGCTGTACATTTTGCATGTGTTTATGTTGAACTATTAAATATGTCAGCTAGGTTCTTAGACATTACTTATGGTTTTCATATATCTGAGTGTGTTGAATCCATGCAGTTTTTATCAAAGGAAGCATCTAGTGCTGTGCACTGCTAGCCGGGAGACCATTCATTCGTTCAGTAAACATTTAATCAATTAGTATATGCGAAGTTCTCTTTAAACTTGAATCCAGATCTAAAAGCACTTCCCCTGCCATCCTCTTTCGCTGCCATCAGTATGCCAAAGACAGGGGACTAACCCGGGAGGCCTTGGCGAGATGCCACCTCCACCTCAGTGAACCACTATTCTGAAATTTGTGTCTATCATTTCCTTATTTTCCTTTATAGTTTTAATACATAGGTATATATCACAAAACAATCTATTTTTTTTTACATTTTGGACTTTACTTATATTGTATCATACAGTATGTTTTCTGAGTATCATTTTTTTATTTAGCATAATTTTGCAGCTTTAAATGTGATTGTGTGTAGCTGTAGTTCATTTATTCTCAAGGTGTAATATTCCATTGTGTGACTATTCCACAGGCTTTTAACAATTCTCTTGTTGATGGACACTTTGGTTGTTTCCAGTTTTTACTAACAATGCTGCTAGAACATTCTTATCCATATCTCTTGGCACGCATGTGCTGGAGTTTCTCTAAGGTATTTGGCAGTTCTAGTTTGCTTTACTCTCAGATCTATTTCTTGCCCTTCTGCTGATCTGCATTGTACTGCAGGAGGCTGACTCCTGCAGGCTGTGTCTTTTAGGCTGTTGCGCCAGCTGGGCTTGGGGAGTGGGAGGCATTGGTGGGGGAGATTGGAGGGCACAAGGAAGACAGAAGCCATGTATTTCTCCTCCTTTCTCTGTCTTGAACAGTATTTCCAGCAGTGACAATGAGTGGCGAAATCTCTCTCTGGCCCTTGGTTCTGGGCAGACCACTGTGGTTCTAGCCTCTGCCAGGTGACAGGTGTCCTCACATTTCTAAAGTATTGCTTCCTCCCTTCGTCCCTCTTGCCTAGGAGTCATCAAACTTTTCCTATAAAGGTCCAGACAGTAAATGTTTTAGGCTTTGCAGGCAATACAGTCTCTGCTGGAGCTACTCAACTCTGAATGGGGGGTAGCTGTGTTCTAATAAAACTTTATTTCCCCAAACTGGAAAATACATGTATGAGACTGATAATTTTTCTACACATTTTGGAGGCTCAGTTCACTTCTCTTGAGTTTTATCCTTTCTATTTTTAAGATTGGATAATTTCTATCAATCTGTCTTCAAGTTTGCTAACACTTCCTTCTTCTGTCAAGCCCATCCAGTGAATTTTTCATTTCAGTTATTGTTCTTCTCAATTCCACAATTTCCATTTGGATCTTTTAAGAAAATTTGTTTTACTGCTGAGATTCCCTATCTGTTCACTCAGGAAGACCATATGTGGCTTGAAGTCCTGGAACATACTTAGGAGCTGCTTAAAGTCATATGCTAACTCCATCTGTGCCATCTTGGGGTTACATTTTCCTGTTACTTTGCATGCTTAGTTCTTTTGAATTACATACTGGAAATTTATGCAGATACATTGTAGAGACCCTGGATTTTGTTATCTTGATCTGCAGAGTGATAATTTTTGTTCTGGCAGGAAGTTCAATTACTGGCGGGTCACCTTCAATTTGTGCAGAATTAGTTCTATGCCTTGTTAGGACATATCTCTGCAAAGCACATATCTCTGGCAAGCTCACCCCCAGCCCCTGGAACTCGGCAGGTCTCAGATTCTAAAACTGTATCTCCCCTGGAGATCTTGTCAAGGCTGCTGAATGTCTTTTTCTTATTATTGTTAATATTCTGGATTCAAGTCCTTTGTACCTCAGATGTGTTATAAATACATCCTCTTAGATTATGGCTTGCCTTTTGATTTTCTTTATGGTGTCTTGGTGAATAGCAGTTACTAATTTTAATGTAGTATAGTTTTTCAGTTTTTTTAAAGGTTGGCACTTTTCCCATCTCCTCTAGGAAATTTTTTCCTATCCCCAAATCATAAAGAAAGTCTCTCCTAGAAATATAAAACTGCCTTTCCCAGCTAAGTCTTTCAGGCATCTGGAATTAATTTTTATACCTGGTGTGAGGTGGGAATCCTATTAAATTTTCCATACGGATAATCAGTGGTCTCAGCACCATTGCAGCCCATCCTTTCCCTGAGTTATATACAATGTCATTTTTGAGAGATCTTACATTTCTGTATGTGCATGCCACTGTTTCAGGTTGTCTGTATTCTGCTCCACTGGAAACTTTGTTATCTGTGTGCCAATAAGCAAGACCTTGATTACTTTATAACTTTGTAGTCTTGATGTCTGCTGAGTCTACTCACATTATTGTTCTCTCAGGAGTGTCTGGGCTATTCTTTGACCTTTGTTCTTCTGTATATATTTTAGACCTACTTGTCAAATTCTCATTTACTGGGGACTGATCATGTTTCAGCTACAGAAGAGTGAGTTAAGAATGTGTGGCACGGACTTTGTTTATAATGAGCTTATGTTCAGATTGCCAAGGGGACAGACACACAGGAAGCAGTCATGGCATGAGGTGGTGTGTAAAGACAGGATTGTGTGGAATGACTGGAAGAAACCAAAAGACAGTTGGATAAAGAAAGTAGAGGGACAAAGAACAACAAATGTTGGCGAGGATGTGGAGAAAGGAGAACCCTCCTACACTGCTGGTGGGAATGTAAATTAGTACAACCATTGTGGAAAGCAGTATGGAGGTTCCTCAAAAAACTAAAAATAGAAATACCATTTGACCCAGGAATTCCACTCCTAGGAATTTACCCTAAGAATGCAGCAGCCCAGTTTGAAAAAGACATATGCACCCCTATGTTTATTGCAGCACTATTTACAATAGCCAAGAAATGGAAGCAACCTAAGTGTCCATCAGTAGATGAATGGATAAAGAAGAGGTGGTATATATACACAATGGAATATTATTCAGCCATAAGAAGAAAACAAATTCTACCATTTGCAACAACATGGATGGAATTAGAGGGTATTATGCTCAGTGAAATAAGACAGGCGGAGAAAGACAAATATCAAATGATTTCACTCATCTGTGGAGTATAGAACAAACAAAAAACTGAAGGAACAAAACAGCAGCAGACTCACAGAACCCAAGAATGGACTAACAGTTACCAAAGGGAAAGGGACTGGGGAAGATGGGTGGGAAGGGAGGGATAAAGGGGAAAAAGGGCTATTACAATTAGCACACATAATGTAGTGGGGGTGGGGGTGATGTGGGGGGATATGGGGAAGGCAGTATAACACAGAGAAGACAAATAGTGATTCTATAACATCCTACTACGCTAATGGACAGTGACTGCAATGGGGTATGTGGTGGGGACTTGATAATTGGGGGAGTCTAGTAACCATAATGTTGCTCATGTAATTGTATATTAATAATAGCAAAAGAAAAAATGACAAGAGCCAACCCCCCCCCCCCAAAAAAAGAAAGTAGAGGGACTAGAGAGATCTCGGACAGGGTAGTAGGCTTGGTAGGGTGAGATGGAGAGAAGGAGAGGTATGCTTAGAGATCATGGAGATAAAACTTGCGTGTGTGTTAGTGCATACCAGTTTACAGAGTGCTTTCACACCTATTATCTCCTTTGGAGCTCAAAGAAAAGGGTAGGGGAGGTGATATTCTTATTTTAGGGGACATATAAGTAAAGTGATTTGCCAAAGAATCCAGTTTGTAGATGCTAGGACTTCAAACCAGACCTTCTACTTCTAGTCCAGTACTGTATCCATTATTTCCCTTTATCTCTCTGTGCATAAGAATGGTTTCCAAAGGAAGCCAGGAGATCTGGAACCGAGGTCTGTGTCAGCAACCCCTCCCTTATCCAGAGCATGTCTGGAAGCAGGACAGGCTTTTTGATCTGAGACCTTGTGTAGCACCCTGTCCCACTCAGCTAGGGGGAAGATCAGGGAGCAAATAAAATGAGAAGATTGAGGCGGATAAGAATCACATGGCCTCAGAAAGATATTGTACACCTCTTAGGAAATTAAATTTAATATAGAATCAGTTACGTTAATTGGTAGCTCTGTTATAACAGGCTTACATTCCTTATAAAGAATGTCACAACGTAATTATATATTTGAATCAGGCCACATTAGTAAAAGGCAAAAGGTTTATACGATCTGAAGAGAAACCAGAGTGTCAGGCCACATTAGGGTTAATATAGTTTGCTCCGAGCTTACGTTTGCCTTATCATTTTGAGTGTAGAACTAGTCCTCCAATGCAAAATAGCTGAAGCTGGTGAAGTTTATACAGGCATCTCCCGCTTTTTGAAAGTTCTGGTTATGCTGCCTGTTTGCTTTTACTAACTCATCCTCCAGAGAGGATTCTTGCTTTTACAGAAGGAAGGTGAAAAGCAAAAGCAGTGTTTGTTTATACAGGCTGTGCACCCCGAGCAGTGAGAGTAGTCCCACCAGATTCCTTCCCCAGGAACCATGCTCAGCACTGCAGCGTCATACCTCCAGAGCTCTGACCTGTGTCTGTGAGCATCTGTGCTGTATCTCGAGTTATTCTGTGCATCTGTCAGCAGGATGTGTCCTAAGGTATCAGAAAAGCCTGAGAGAGCTTATAATTTGGGTCTGGGAATGCTAAAAGATTTTCATATAAATTAATGGTAATTGCTTCTTCACTTTATGCCATTTTGGCTTATGAAAGGTTTCAGAGGACACTCTACTTTTGGATATCGGGGAAAACTGTACTCATGTTTAGCAGTTTCTTTTCACCTGTCTCCAACTCATCAACTGTCAAGTCTTATCCGGTATCCAGTGTCCCCTTGATGACTCTCCCTAACTTCTAAGTGACACCAGTGTTCAAGATTGAATGTGAAATGACTCATGCCAGGTAAACTGATTTATGGTATGATATCTTTCAGGCGCATCTAAAGTTAATTGAAGCAGAACTTTAAGCTTGAGAGAACTTTGTATCACATGTGCAATGGTGCACTTTCCGGCAGCCACCACTGTTGGGTAGCAAGTGGGTAGTACACTTAGAGAAAGATAACTTTACTTTTAGCACCTCACTTTATATGTTAAGTCACAGCAAATCAGCAAGCATTTATCAAGTGCCTACAAAATGCAAACCAGCAAAGTTTTACTTAATGTCTGTGATATGTCTCACTATGGGAAATACAGTTTAATCTCAAGAAGATTGAGGTCTATTGGAGATAATGTAAATTGGGAATTCTTAATTTGGGGTCTTTAGATAATCCATGAACTATCTGAGATTTATGCATTATTTTATGCATATGTATGTAAGTATATGTCCATACACATCACACATGAATATATGCATTTTTAGGGAAAGGGTCTGGACCGTTCATCAGAATCTCAGAGAGGCCTATAGCTCCCCCTAAAAAGTTGAAAAATCACTGGCAAGAGTTCTGTCTTCTATCTGCATATAGACTCCAGTACTGTGGTAAGGGAGGCTCACGTCCTTCTCAAATGGATGTTGCCATCAGGATTGGGAATCACTGAAGGCTGGCTCCGGCTTTGTCACTGTTGCAGGCTAGGCTGGGAAGCAGCTGAGGTTCAGCTGCTTTAGGGTGCTCGCCCTGAGCAGGACCTGGGCTGGGACTCCAGGGCTGATGTAAGTCCTGTGTGACCCCGCTGTAAGGGGCCATAGCTCTGCTTTAGGTCTCTGGAAGTCCATGTCCGTTTGGACCCTGTGTCCCCCAGTCTCTTTGGGTGGTCTCCTTTTGTCAGTGTGTGGTTATCTGAGTAACGGCTGCTCACCCTTTTCAGGAGGAAACGTTGCAAACATGCCCATTTGCCATGGTGTTACAGGATCCTTCCATTTGGGGGTCTGGCTTCTTCAGGCAATAATTTCTATGTCTAAAAGCTGGCTCAGTTTGGAAACTGGGGAAGGGACCATGACATTTTATTGGGACAGTCACGAGCCTCCTGATTACCTATTTGACTCCTTTTGAATTTACAGCTTGAGTAGTACCCTTTTTGACATCCACGTTGTCCCCAGGAATCCTGTGTTCTAGTAATCTTCTCCATAACTCTGTGCATCACGCCCCCGCCTGCCCCTCCAGCCTTGTCACTCACTGTGATCGCTGTGCCCACCTCCCGTCTGACAGCTAAGCAATGCCCCTAGGCCTCCCTTGGGCAGGGGTCAGGGAGGGTGGGGGGTGGGTGCTATCATCATCGTCCTCATTGTTCTCAATGAATTCAGCTCTGTAATGGCATCTCCACCTCTGGCCCTGGGCCACAGAGGGCAGCCACCCCTGAGGCTCCTAGCTTTGGTAAACGGTGGGTCCGCTGGTGGGTTTCTGGCCTTGCATGCATGTGGCCACTGTAGTACCACCCACCACAGCCTTTTATTCCTCCTTCTGCCATCTGCCGTGGTAGTTCTGGTATCTCTCCTTCACTTAGTGTGGCCTACTGCTTTTCTATGCTTTTAGGAATCATCCTAGTGATATGTTTGCGCCATCTCCTGGGACCCTTGCTCAGGGTGTTGCATCATGTGTCCCAGGAGAGTGCTCCTAACGCAATAAACTCTCCATTCTTCAACCTCATGTTCTGCCCTCCGTGGTGGAACACCCTCGGGATCCGGGCCATGTGTCCCCTTCTCCCTCCTGCAGTGACTCGCTAGCCAGGTCCTGCAGCTCCTGTGTGCTGTGGTCCCCTTCCCCCCGACCAGGCCACAGGGTCATGCCCTCTTCTCTCACCTCCCGACCAGCTTGCCTAAATTTAAACACAGCTGCACACAGCTGGACTATGTTGTAGCTTAAACTCGTTTTTGGCCCAGTGACCAGAAGGGGAGGTGAGGGTGCGTCCTGAGAGGGGCCCTGGTGGTTTTGTTGGGGACAAGCCTCTGCATCATCTCCAAGCTAGAGGGGAGGGCTAGCCCCTACCAGGGAGGAGTGGGACACTCCTCAGGCTCAGAAGGCTCAGGGCCCTTTGGGAGTCAACATTTCCTGGTGGGGGATCCAGATGTGCATGCCCTGGTCCTGTTCTTTCCCAACCAGGACCCTGTCCCCGGCACAGCACATATGCGAGGGTGGGAGTTTCACCTACCATGGACCTCAGCTGCCCTTATTATTAAGTCCTGGGGCTGACCCTTGGGCTTTCCTGCCCTCCCACGCAGGGGATGAGAGCCTCTTTGTGTGCTGTGAAAGAGGCCAGAAGGCCTCCACACTTGCACTTAGAATTTAATTGATGGTTAATCACTTTCTGCTTTTCATTATCTTTTTCCCTGGCATTGACTGTGCTTAGCAGTAGCCACCAAATTTCATTATCTTTATTGTTACTACTTCCTCTATATTTCTCCAACGCACTGTATGTCACACCAGCCAATGCCTTTCTTTCCACTAGTATACCGCCCCAGTTCACCACAGGTGTAAGTGTTCACAGCAGCACTGCTGTCTGGTGGCACCTAGTGCCACACGGCCCCACCAGGGATGGGGTCCTCATTGCCAACTGGGTGATCCAGTCCAAAATCCTAACCTGATGTCCACTTTCTCAGACAATGCCTGGAACCTGTTGAAAAGTGGCATGCAAGATATTTATTAGGAATTGCTCTTCCTAATGGATCAAAGTGAGTCAAGACCTGTGGAAGAGAAGGGAAGTTGACTTGTGATTCAGTGGAGGCCTCCACTGACCCTGAAGGGAGTGGCGTGACCTTTCGGATGGGGCAAGGTGGCTCAGTGTTTAAGCCTCCATGTCAGAGTCATTGGGTGCAGGATAATTTGGTAAGGGGCTGTGACCTTGGAAACGTGTCTGTGTTCAGGAGCTGGCAGTGACTTGCATCTCTGCAGGGAGATCAAACTTAGACTCTTTAGGGTTAGGCAAGCTAGCAGGGAAGTGAGAAGAGCAGGACCTGACCGTTGGCCTTGAGCAAATGGCTTCCCCACTGACCTTCTGTGCACTAGCATGCCAGTCCCTGCCCTGCTCGCCTCCTGTTGATTGAGGATCTCATTAGCCACTAGACAGTGTACTTGAAAGTGATCTCTGGTTTTAAGTTTCAGCCAGCTTAGCAGTTTCCTGTGCACATTAGGACCTGTTAGCAAGTGATAGGTGGGGTAAGGCTCCCTCTCTTCTAAAAGAGTCTCCCTACACTTATAAATGTCATTTCACTGGAAGTCTTTTCAGAGTGCTACATCCTTGGGAAAGAAGGCGTATTAAGTTGCTGTCACTCATTCACAGCCCAGGATAGGTGGAGGGGCCTCCAGATGTGGGGAGAGGGGTCCCAGGAAGGGCAGGTGTGAGTGAGTGTTGAAATACACTGCCCTGCACTGGCTCTCCATGGGCACTTGTCCCTGGCTGGGTCAGCTAGGATGAGCGGGCCATTGCTCGCTGGTTTGCTCAGATGGGGAGTGGGGCACTCTCCTGCAGCTGTAAAGGGGCTTGTGCATTTCTCTAGTTCAATTCTAACTCACCTATGTTTCCTCTGAGTCTATGGAATTCTGCAGAAACCCAGAGTCCTCGGTGGCCGCTGAATCCTAGCCCTGCTGGCAGTGCACATAAGGAACCGCAGGTATTGGCACTGCTTGCTGTCTGTTCAGTAGAAATTGAGTGAAGAGAACTGATACAGTGCAGTTTCAAAATTTACGCCATTCATCATCCCTAGTGTTTTAGATTATAGCTAGTACATTCCACTCAATCACTCCTCAACTGGCAGGAGGTAATAATGACACCGATTTGGGGCAGAGTCGATAATGACAACAATCCTCTGCACCCACAAACTGCCTGCTCACAGGGCCATTCTCTGCTCACAGAGTCCAACTAAAATGCAGCCTGTGTTAGCTGAGTCCCCGGAAAAGCAGACCCCGAGATGGCATCAGACATGCAGGTGATTTCCTGGGGGAGGGAGCGGGAGGGCAGACCCTGGGATGCAGACCTTCCCGCTGAGGGAGGAGGAAGGGGTGGTTAGCTCAGAGTCTCGGGCTGCTGTGCTCTGGAGAGGCTCACCAGGTCGGTGGGGTCACACGTCAGAGTGAGTCTGCTTTGGTCTCCCCACCGTGCTTCATCTGTGGCGGGGGTTGTTGGGCTGTGGCACACCCCACTTCATGGCCACCACTGCCCCCTTAGCACTGCACAAAGCTGCTTCTCCGTGGTTCCCTCAGCCTCTCTTCCTGAGGGGACTGGGGAGAGTTAATGGGATGAACAGTGGCCCATTGCTGCTGGTGACCTTGAGCCACACTGGTGCTCATCCTCTCCCTCCTCCACCACCCATGGGAAATTCTCACCCTCAACCATCGCCTCCTTCACCTCAGCAGTTGGGTGACTGCCTGGTATTGTGACCCGAACCTCCATCATGAGGGGCTTAGGCCTTGGTAATCGTACCCTTCTCAGGCCGCTGCTGCTACACACATCTGTTTATAGCTACAGTGAGGCACGGGAGTGCCAGCAGGCACTGGCCCAGACCCCCTTTCTGGCCCCTGAGTGAAGGGCCAGCCACTGGCCACAGCTCCAGATTCACTTCAGGCCAACCACGTGCATCTGCACAGTCAGGAGCCCTGCTCACAGCTTCACCTGCTGGGAAGGTTTTCGTCTCTGCCTTTCAAGGCCAACTCTAGACATGGCTGCAGTGCAGCTGCTGTCCATTTTCAGCTTGTATCCACATACCACTTGTGCCAAATATTTAAAAAGTTGAGGTATAATTCATGCACCATATAGTCTTTAAGTCATTTGTAAGCCAGACTTGGGCCCTTCCGTTCATTTTCAGCCAGTTATGTAGGACTTGCTGTATGGCCACAGGTGCCAGCTGGGAGGGAGATATGTGCCACTGTGGTGGGTGGTCTGGGGTCTGGGCTACCTGCTTATGCAGTGTTCTCGTGCCCAGGCTCAACTGCACTTGTACCATTTCCATCTTATGACAGACTGCTCTCAGCCTGCCCCACTTCATGACAGACAGGTCCGACAGATTCCAGCTCTTACTAGACAGCTGTATGGTCACTTGGTTACTCCAGGGCCAAGCATTCTGTCTCTATCAGGGCCCAGCAGGAACTGTTCTTCAAAGGGCATAAAATCCCCCATGCAGATGGCACGGCCTTGCTCCAGAATCCAAGGGCCCTGCATTGTGGTTGCCCACCAGGGCCTGCCATAAGCTCCACAGTGTATCTCTCTTTGTACCACTAACGCCCTCTGCATGATGGGATCTGCTGGATAGTATGGCCCAGCTGCAGGACAGGTCTGCAGGACCTGGTGCACAGCCCCTTCCTTCTTCGGCCTCTACCCACAGCAGCAGCCTTCCACGCCTCCTGGTGTGGGCGGGAGCAGTATTCCTAGGTGTGGAATGTGTTATCTCCAGAACCCAGAGGGGTCCACCAGGCACTGCTTCTTTCTTTGTGGAAGACAGTTTGTCTTTTACTTTGGAAGAGATATTGTGGCATGCCTCTGACCAATGGACCTCTACAAACTTCACTGAAGGGGTAGGTCCCTGATGCTTCAAGGGGTTCACCTTCCACCCTGCTGCATGTGTGTTTTGTCACAGCCTCCAGCACACTAGCTACCTTTTGCTCATCCTGTCACTGACAGAATGACCATGTGATGTTCTGTGGGCCGTCCGGGTGGCCAGAACTCTTCAGCCGCTATCACGACAGAGGGCAGGAGAATTAACCTAACCCTGAGGCAGTACTGTAAACGAATGTTGTCACTGGTCCTGGGTGAGTGGAGAATGGAAAAGAAAGCATTTGGCAAAGTCTGCTCCAGCATTAACACCATGCCCAGCACACATCTGCTATCGCGACCACTGTGTGGTAGTCTCTAGGTGTCCGCTAGGATCCATCCCGTTTCTGCAGGGGCCAGTCTGCTTAATTAGATGGAGATATAATAGGTCTTACATCCTGTAGGTCTTTAATGGTGGCCCTAATCTCCTTCCCTCCAGATTTACTTTCGGCTTGTGGGGCCTTGGTTTCAGAGTTTCCACTTGCTCTTCTCCACTGTGATAGCTCTTACCCCACAGGCCAAGGACTCAGTGTGGGGGTTCCCCCAACCTGCCAAGTACATTGATTTCAGTTATATATTCAGGGCTGTGAGCCTGACTATACGTAGGAATCTATTCATTACCTGGCCCCACATGGTATCAATATTAACTCAGATTCTGTGTCCAATAGTTCTTAGAAAATCAGGGACTTAATCACATGAGTAAAGGGCCCTAGGTCCTTGGGGGAAGGACTGGGGGAATCATTATAGATACACCTCCTGGGCTGTTGTGGGTCTTACTTCTTTCAGGCAGTGGATTCAGATGTAAACATTGCCTAGGGTCTGGGAACTTGAGAAGGGAAGGAGACCACCCTCAGCCTCTTGTTCCTTAGATTGTATACTTTTTTTTTTTGCTTATAGATGCTAAAGTAAGTAGCATTCTTGATGGCTACCTATGTCTTTACCCCTTGGTACGCTGTGGCCTATTACCTATGTACAAACTCTGTGTGTATCACGGTCCCTTGGCCGCTTCCAGCCTCTATTACTTTGGGCCTCATCATCCCCACAGACAGTAAGGAGCCTAGCCCTTGGATTGCCTTTCCCGTCACGAGCTCTGGCCCGCAGAGCAGAGACCCCCTCAGCTTCTCAGGGATGCCAGGTGGATGCGGAGCCCTTGAGCCAAAGCCGCCCGTTGGAGGAGTCTGTGTCACGCTGGAACGAGCCGCCTTAGTGCCCCAGCTGTGCTCAGTCGCTGGTGGGGAGCAGCCTGCAGAAGCCTGGCACAGACGTGGTGGCAAGCGTGGAGAAGCAGCAGCCAGGGCTGGCAGGCAGCTGCGCTCCTGCGGCCGGGGACCTTAGCAGTGTCGACCGGGCTGCTGCCCAGCCTCTCAGGGGGGCACCAGGGGCGGAGAGGCACCAGGAGCCTCTGGCTCCTCGCATGGTAACAGGAGCGAACAACCGTACCAAAGTCACTAGCCATCGTTTCTGGGTCTTTTTGTCCCTAAAATATTTCTGGAAACCTTGCTTTCAAACACTAATTCTCCTATGTGCCCAACATTAAAAAAAAATTGAGATATAATTCACATACCATAAAATTCTTCTATGAAAGTATCCAACTCATTGGTTTTATTATATTTGCAAACTTGTGCAAGCATCACCACTCCGATTTCAGAGCATTTTCATGACCCTAAAGGAAAGCCCGTACCCATTAAGCAGTTACTCCAAAGTCTTTCCTCCCGCCTTGTTCCTGGTAAGCACAGATCTACTTTCTGTCTCTATGGATTTGCCTATGTTGAACATTTTATATAAATGAAATAATACAGTACATGACCCTGGTATCTAACTTCTTTCATTGAGCCCAATATTTTCAAGGGCCATCCATGTAGTAGTATTTATTGGCCCCTCATTCCTTTTTATACTTAAATAACTGTCCTTTGTGTGGATATATCACATTTGGCTTACCCATTTGTCAGGTGATGGACATGTTGGTTGTTCCCACTTTTTGGCAATTATGAATAATGCTGCTCTGAATATTTGTGTGCATGTTTTTGTATGAATGTATGTTTTCAGTTCTCTTGACTGTAAGGGTGGATTGCTGGGTCAGAGGGTAATTTTATGTTTAACTTTTTGAAGAACTGCCAAACCGTTTTCCAAAGTGTGTGCCCAACATTTTCATAGGCATTTGGAAGACCCAAAGTGAAGATAATCCTTCATTCTAAAGTGTTTACAATTTACAGTAGATGGGGAGATGAGATTAACATACATTAAAAGTATAATACAGCTTGTAATTAAGAGCCAGGCCACGCAACTACAAATAAGAAGTGAATCTATAGCCAGACACTCTAAGAGCTGGACGAGGAGAGGGGAGGAGAGAATGATGCATCACATTAAGTAGTTAGGGTATGCCCCTCCAATCCTGCATTTCCACAGACCTCTTCAAGGACACCAGGATGGGCCACTTAGGACAAAGCAGTAGCCTTTGCTCAAAACTCTGGAAAGCCTGCCCTGAGTTAGGGATATTTTCTGCCCTCTTCAGCTGACATTATGTTTTAAGATAAGAATCTGATATGATGGGCATAGTTTGAGCCTATGTTTTAGATATTTTTCTCCCAAGGTGAACATGCATTTGAGTAGGGCCGCTTCCACCCTCGGACCTGGCCTCCCTTGTGACATGTGATACAAAATCGCTGACTGATTTGCTGGAGTTAGGGTTCAAATCCATGGCCAGGAACACAGGGAAAGCAGCACCTGGTTCACAGAGGAAATGAACCCTGAACTCTGTACTCAGGCCTAGGAAAAGAAATGCCTCAGGAATTTTCTTTCCACAGGAAACAGTGTTGGAGCGTCATTCGTATTCTGCCACCCTTCTTCCTTCAGTGGTCTTCTTAATAGATAGAGTCAAATACTTTCCATTTGCTAGCCATTTGTCTTTCAGAGACCATCTCTCCATGATAGGGTGGAAGTCATTCCCATGGGATTATTCTGAGATACTTCTTAGGTAAAACTGGCATCACCTTTGGTCCACTTCACTTTGATGTTTGCAGGTGACTTCCACTCTGAATTTCCAGCTCCTCCTCTCCGTGTCTGGACCTTGTTGCCCTCCTTGGAGAAATCAGCAGCCCCCAGAGGCTCTGGAGGACCATCTCACTGTGCACTCTTACCTGAAACTGCTCAGCCACCTGTCCTTCACAAAGAGATTTGTTTTGAGCTTTACACACCCCTTCATTCTGAGCTTCCTCACCTTCTTACAAGGCTGACCTTCATTCTGAATTTTAAGTAAGGAAACATGGGGCTTGCGGGGAAGAAGCTTTTTCTGTTCATGCACTACGGAGCTGCTCTGTTTCCCTTTTTGAAGGAGCAGAGACTCAATAATGGCCCAGTTCCTTCCACCTGTTACAATTCTCATCTTTTAGTACAAAAAAAAAAGTCCAAATTGCATGGTGGATCCGTCTTTATTTTCTCCATGACTAAACACTGCATTTTTCAGCACTTAGCAAGTCATTGTTCTGAAAAATTGGTTTCAGATCAGACCCTGCTTCCTAAAGAGGCAATGACTGAGTTTGTTTTGTTATACAATTTTTTTTCGAGACTGTAAACAGCAGCAGACATGATAAAAGGCACAAAAGATAGATGGGAAGTAAAATTATGCAACTGCTCCTTTCCAGTGGGGTCTGGGAGTAATGGACTAATGGAGACCTAGAACTTCGGTTGAAATTTTATTAATCAACAAACGCTAATTAAGCAGTTACTATATGACTAGGCCTGGCCATTGTTTGCTGAAGACCCAAGGATAGGGCAGTTGCTGCAATTTTACTTGCAGTATTGGTCTTGGTATATCTGGTCATCCTATTCCCATGGCACCAAGCCTGAACTCTTCTCTTTCCTTGGAGATTTTCCATAATCTGTGATTACCCTGCGCTCAACATTTTACTTCCCATTTTCTTCCCCAAAAGGAGCTCTGCTAAGACCTGTCTAGTCTTACTGACCTTTCCCATTGGCCTTTGCTTGTCACTTTCGTGTCCTTCCTTACAAACCCCGAGCTGTCCATCCTTCAGGCTCTGGTTCAGGGTCCACTTCTTTGGGAAGCTGCTCCAGTCTCTGTGGCAGTTACTGATAATTTTACCCTATTTTCTCAACTTTACAGCCCAAATCTATGTTTCTTTTTTTTAATATAATTTATTTTATTATCATTAATCTACAATTACATGTGCAATATTACGGTTATTAAACTACCCCTTCATCAGGTCCACCTCACCAACCCCATTACAGTTACTGTCCATCAGCGTAGTGAGATGCTATAGAATCACTACTTGTCTTCTCTGAGTTGTACTGCCCTCCCCGTGCCCCCCCAACATTACATCTGCTAATCGTAATGCCCCTTTTTCCCTCTTATCCCTCCCTTCCCGCCCATGTTCCCCAGTCCCTTTCCCTTTGGTAACTATTAGTCTGTTCTTGGGTTCTGTGAGTCTGCTGCTGTTTTGTTCCTTCAGTACTTTTTCTTTGTTCTTATACTCCACATATGAGTGAAATCATTTGATACTTGTCTTTTTCGGCTTGGCTTATTTCACTGAGCATAATACCCTCTAGCTCCATCCATGTTGTTGCAAATGGTAGGATTTGTTTTCTTCTTATGGCTGAATAATATTCCATTGTGTATATGTACCACATCTTCTTTATCCATTCATCTACTGATGGACACTTAGGTTGCTTCCATTTCTTGGCTATTGTAAATAGTGCTGCAATAAACATAGGGGTGCATCTGTCTTTTTCAAATTGGGCTGCTGCATTCTTAGGGTAAATTCCTAGGAGTGGAATTCCTGGGTCAAATGGTATTTCTATTTTGAGTTTTTTGAGGAACCTCCATACTGCTTTCCACAATGGTTGAACTAATTTGCAGTCCCACCAGCAGTGTAGGAGGGTTCCCTTTTCTCCACATCCTCGCCAACATTTGTTGTTGTTTGTGTTTTGGATGTTGGCCATCCTCACTGGTGTGAGGTGATATCTCATTGTGGTTTTAATCTGCATTTCTCTGATGATTAGCGATGTGGAGCATCTTTTCATGTGCCTGTTGGCCATCTGAATTTCTTCTTTAGAGAAGTGTCTATTCATGTCCTCTGCCCATTTCTTAATTGGATTATTTGCTTTCTGTTTGTTAAGGTGCATGAGTTCTTTATATATTTTGGATGTCAACCCTTTATCAGATACGTTTTTTATGAATATATTCTCCCATACTGTAGGATGTCTTTTTGTTCTACTGATGGTGTCCTTTGCTGTACAGAAGCTTTTCAGCTTGATATAGTCCCACTTGTTCATTTTTGCTTTTGTTTCCCTTGCCCGGGGAGATATGTTCATGAAGAAGTTGCTCATGTTTATGTCCAAGAGATTTTTGCCTATGTTTTTTTCTAAGAGTTTTATGGTTTCATGACTTACATTCAGGTCTTTGATCCACCTTGAGTTTACCTTTGTGTATGGGGCTAGACAGTAGTCCAGTTCCAAATCTATGTTTCTTATGAATGATTCTGTATTGTTCCATAGCCAAGTGCCCCATGAGTATTTCCTGCAGAGCTGAGAAAACACCTTATGTTGTTTGTGTCTCTCAGAGCCCTTAACATCCATCCACCATATCAGCAATATTTAATAAGTTTTTTTTCTGATCAGGACCTGGTCGAGGCACCGGGGATACAGTAAGACAAGACAGAGTTTCTGCCCACATGGATCTTATACTCGAGAGGGGCGCAGACAATAAACAGACCAAACACATAGGTGATCAATGCCAGGTAGTGGTAAGCTGCAAGCACAGTCTTGAATACATGTGAGCTCTTAATAAATCACACATTTGGCAAACAGGTGGAGATCAATTAGAGAATAACATATTAAGCAATCTCATGCAAATTATTTGTGCATTTTACAGTGGGTCTCTGATATTATGTTTGTCATTTAACTTTGCAATGTGTCACTTTCGGCATCTCTCAGATGTCCGTTATGTTACTGTTCCCCAAACTGACAACCTAGCTGTTGGGAAACTGAATCGGGTCATGTCTGTAGGTTGTGCTGGTTCTTTAAGAAAATCATCACGCTTACGTCCCATAATGTGTACACACATAATGACATCCAGAGTAACGTCATCCCCTTTCACAACCCAGTGATCACTCTTAGTGACTTGCATAAGTCACTGGCCTGCCAGCTGTTTAAAATCAAATCTCTGATAATTATTCTCGGTTTTGATTCCTATTGGATTAAAGGGGCTTTAAAATGACCTGAACCGCTCCCTCACATTATAGGTGGGGAAATTGAGGCCCAAATGTTTATATGTCATGCCCCAAGACGATATAGTAATTTTTTTGGCAGAATCAGGACTGGAACCTGAACTTCAGATACTCCCCCCTGCCCACCCCACACCCCCCAACCCCAACACACATACACACCCTGTTATGATTTCACCATATAATCTGAAATGGCTTCTCTTTGACCCTTACAGGCTGTGAAGGCCAGTGTTAGGGCCTACTGTATTTTCCAGTGTGAGACTATTTTTCCACCAAATAGTATGCTATGAAAGCCACCTTATTCAAGGTTCTATCTCTGTGCATACTCTCTGCCTGCCACATGGATATCCCCAGTAAATGTTGGGTGAATGACGGTATTAGTGAATAATTTAAGTGCTCTTACTTTTCTAAAAAGTGATATGTAAAATGAATTTCAGGAAACAGAATGTGACTTTCTTCTTGATCCCCATTCAAGAATAAAGACAACTGACTTTATTTCTAGTTTATCTTTGATTCAAGAGTAATGCCTTACACTGCCTTTTCCCTGCAGCTCAGGGACTTTGTGAGGCAGTTCATAGTGTGGAAGCCAACATTACTGTATACTAAAGAGCTACTACTTAAAATCACTGTGACTAACTTGTTATATATTGAAGAATTATTTATTCTCTCTTTCCTTAACCTGTTATATATCAAGGAATTAGTTATTCTCTCTTTCCTTAACATATATATTTACCACTCCAGGATTTCACATTTTGAATTTTCTTAAAGTGAGGCTCACCTTTGGTGCACATACATGGAAGTGTTTTGCTAGTTTGAGAACCAAAGCCGAGGCTGGAGTGGACTGGGAGCGAGGAAGAAGCAAGACGTATAAGCCACATCATCGAACAGTCAGGGCTCCATGCGAAGGGGAAGACTGGGAGGTAGACTGAGTCACACTGACACTGGGGAGAGCTTTGAGTGCACCAGAATGAGGAACCTGCATTCATCTGGTAAATCTCTGAAGAGTTTTAGCAGAGTCTGTATTCTTCATCTGCCCTGCAGCCTCATTCCTTACACGTCCCCGCTCACAGGTGTGCACTGATGGAGAAGGTGAGCTACCTGATGTTTACCAAGCACTTCCTGTTCTGTGCCCTCTGTGTCTTCACCTTCCCTCCCATCCATTTATTTATGATGAACTCTAGCTTATTCTTGAGATTTCAATGATCATTTCTTCTAGAAGTCTTCCTTGCCCCTCACTAACTGGGTTGGACACTGTTCCTGGGTGTCCCCTTTCCCCCATGGGTATGCTGTCATACCCCTGGCACTCTGAACTCCGATGCCTGCTGAATTTTCTGTATCCATCTCCAGATAGTAAGCTTCTTGAGAAGGGACTGTGACATGTTCACCACTGTATTCCCATTGCCTGGCACATATGGGAATATTTGATGTATGAATGAAAGAAAGAATGAGCAAATAAATGTCTGGATAGAATGGTATAATTGGTGCTGTACTTTACCTGGTAAGATGAATGTAGAAAAGGGAGAGAGAGGCCAGCCAGTTCCTATGGTAACCTGGGTAAAAAAGGATGAGGCTTATCCCAGTAGCAGAAAGAGTACAAAATGGGGATGTAAGAAAATATCGGAGGAAATCTAGCAACTGATTGAAGGGCCGGGAAAAATCTAAACACCAAGGCTTTGAGCTTACCAGACTGGCACCCTGAATGGAAATCAGGGCATCAGAAGAAAGAGCTGGTTGGGGTGGTAGTGATGAGGAGATATAAGTTTGGTGGTAGACATATTATTTAGGATGCTACAGCTATGCATGTGTAATATTATACACTAAAGCTAATTTTGTGGTTAGTTTTCCTGATTTATGAAAATGTAACAGAATCAAGCTACTCATGGTTGAATGGCAGATCTGGCCTCTTCTTTGTCCTCATTGTTAATCCTTGGGTTGTTTGAAAGACCCTATCTTCCTTTTTCTTTTTTTTACAGCATTTTTAAAAATTAAAACATCATTGATATACAATCTTATGATGGTTTCACATAAAGAACACTGTGGTTTCATCATTCGTTCATATTATCAAGTCCTCACCCCCTCCATTGCAGTCACTGTCTATCAGCGTAGTAAGATGCTCTAGTCAATACTTCTCCGTGCTACGCTGCCTCCCCTCCGTGCTGTACTGCCTCCCCCGTGACCTACCTATATTGTGACTGCGAATTATAGTGCCCCTTAATCCCCTTCTCCCTCCCCCCCAACCCGCCCTCCCCCACCCCTCCCCTTTGGTAACTGCTAGTCCCTTCTCAGAGTCTGTGAGTCTGCTGCTGTTTTTTTCCTTCAGTTTTGCTTTGTTGTTATACTCCAAAAATGAGTGAAGTCATTTGGTATTTGTCTTTCTCTGCCTGGCTTATTTCACTGAGCTCCATCCATGTTGTCCTCCCTTCCTTCTCCCTCTAGCTCCATCCATGTTGTCCTCCCTTCCTCTTCCAGTGTTGATTTCCAGGTTACTTGGGAAAATCAGCCAGTTTTTGCACTTCAATCCAGGCAAGATCCTATAGCACAGGAAATACATGTTTCAAGCTTGACTCAGGGCAGTTGGAATTAAGCCCATTTGCATGATATCCTCCCAAGTACACGGCAATGGCCACTCCTCCAGGCAGTTCCTGTGCCTAGGGACGTTACCTCCATTCCTTGCCTGCTGGTCAGATGTGTGCTGACGTTCTGCAGAGGAATGCAGTAGCAACCACGACAGGTCAGATGCAAACAAAGTAGCCTGTCTGGTGGGAGCACTCCCAGGATTAACGCTGGCCAAAGAGGGCTGCTGAGGAAGTTTGTCTTCAGCGTTTTTTGTCACTGTTTCCCTCCGATTCCTTTCTTAAGAGATGTTCCTGGCTTTGACACTCTTTCCAGTGTCTGATCCAGGAAGCAAGCTTCTCTGAACTTCTGGGCCATTTAAAAAGAATAAGATGATATCATTCAAACTTGGGTGTTAATGTCAGGCCATAGGTTTTTTTTACCTCTGACCTCTGTGGCAATCCTATTTTAATAGGGGTCAGATTCTTAGGAACATCCGAGAATGTTGGAAAGTCACTTGCTCTGGTGGTACAGCCCCCGAAGGCAGGGAGGGCTCCCAGGTTCTGGTTCTAGCACTGTTCCTGACAGATTTTGTAAGCTGGACCAGTTAAATGGCTATAGCCTCAGTTTATTTATGAAATGAGACAGTTAAACTGTGGTTTTCAGCCATATCAGTGTCTTCCCTTTTATGTGAAGCCCCCCTTTTACTATTCTAAAATGCAATTCAGAGATTACATGACTTATATACACACATGTATACACACATATTTATAAACTTAAAAATCAGTACTTTAACTGTATATAAAAAGAAATAAAGGGAAAGTATTTTATATAAAACAATATGTATTTTAATATGAAAATGCTCAGGCCCACCTGCATCAGAAGACATATTACAGCCATCAGATGTTTTCACCATAAATGTGACCATTAACAAACTCTACAGCTGCGAGTTTGTAGCACTGTTCCTCATCTATCATTTTTATTGGCCATCACATGCAGCTGGTGGCATCGCTGTCAGTGATGTGACTTTCTGAAATGGTGAGCATTTCTTGGTAAAGTTCCAAAAAAAATGATGTATGATCTTCCTTTCTTGGTTACTTTCCTAAAAAAATATCAGTGTATATTTAAACTGTACAAAAAAAAAAGATACCATGTGCTTATACATAAAGAGGAGTTTTGTTCTGTGCTCAGATAATTAAATACATATTTTTTTCACTCATGTAATTGGCTGGTTGGACTTTGGGAAGTCAAAGGGGAAGTGAGACCCTTCTCAGTGGGGCTCTTGTCCACACTGCAGTATGTCCAGTGTCCCTCACCACCCACCTCCGAATGCTAGCAGGTTCTCTCCAAATTATTGGGAGAACAACATGTTCACCACAATTTCCAAAACACTCTATTTGGGGGTGGGGGGGCGGATGGTACGACCTCTCTTCAGAATGACTGAACGAGATGATATTCTGAGTCCGCATGGGCTCTTCTAAGGGTATTGCAGGGCATGAAACTCCATTCAGCTTGGGGCCCCTTCTTTTTTTTTTTTTTAGGTATATACCTATTTTATTTTATTTATTTATTTTATTTTTTTTATAATTTGTTTTATTATCATTAATCTACAATTACATGTGCAATATTATGGCTATCAAACTACCCCCTTCATCAGGTCCCCCCCACCAACCCCATTACAGTCACTGTCCATCAGCGTAGTGAGATGCTATAGAATCACTACTTGTCTTCTCTAAGTTGTACCACCCTCCCCGTGCCCCCCCAACATTACATCTGCTAATTGTAATGCCCCTTTTTCCCTCCCATCCCTCCCTTCCCGCCCATTTTCCCCAGTCCCTTTCCCTTTGGTAACTATTAGTCTGTTCTTGGGTTCTGTGAGTCTGCTGCTGTTTGTTCCTTCAGTATTTTTTCTTTGTTCTTATACTCCACATATGAGTGAAATCATTTGATACTTGTCTTTTTCGGCTTGGCTTATTTCACTGAGCATAATACCCTCTAGCTCCATCCATGTTGTTGCAAATGGTAGGATTTGTTTTCTTCTTATGGCTGAATAATATTCCATTGTGTATATGGACCACCTCTTCTTTATCCATTCATCTACTGATGGACACTTAGGTTGCTTCCATTTCTTGGCTATTGTAAATAGTGCTGCAATAAACATAGGGGTGCATCTGTCCTTTTCAAATTGGGCTGCTGCATTCTTAGGGTAAATTCTAGGAGTGGAATTCCTGGGTCAAATGGTATTTCTATTTTGAGTTTTTTGAGGAAGCTCCATACTGCTTTCCACAATGGTTGAACTAATTTGCAGTCCCACCAGCAGTGTAGGAGGGTTCCCTTTTCTCCACATCCTCGCCAACATTTGTTGTTGTTTGTGTTTTGGATGTTGGCCGTCCTCACCGGTGTGAGGTGATATCTCATTGTGGTTTTAATCTGCATTTCTCTGATGATTAGCGATGTGGAGCATCTTTTCATGTGCCTGTTGGCCATCTGAATTTCTTCTTTGGAGAAGTGTCTATTCATGTCCTCTGCCCATTTCTTAATTGGATTATTTGCTTTCTGTTTGTTAGGTGCATGAGTTCTTTATATATTTTGGATGTCAACCCTTTATCAGATACGTTTTTTATGAATATATTCTCCCATACTGTAGGATGTCTTTTTGTTCTACTGATGGTGTCCTTTGCTTGTACAGAAGCTTTTCAGCTTGATATAGTCCCACTTGTTCATTTTTGCTTTTGTTTCCCTTGCCCGAGGAGATATGTTCATGAAGAAGTTGCTCATGTTTATGTCCAAGAGATTTTTGCCTATGTTTTTTTCTAAGAGTTTTATGGTTTCATGACGTACATTCAGGTCTTTGATCCACCTTGAGTTTACCTTTGTGTATGGGGCTAGACAGTAGTCCAGTTTCATTCTCTTACATGTAGCTGTCCAGTTTGCCAACACCAGCTGCTGAAGAGGCTGTCATCTCCCATTGTATATCCAAGGGTCCTTTATCCAAATATTAATTGACTGTATGTTTGGGTTAATGTTTGGATTTTCTATTCTGTTCCACTGGTCTGTGGGTCTGTTTTGTGCCAATACCAAATTGTCTTGATTACTGTGGCTTTGTAGTAG
>JAVSCE010011291.1:0-84425 GCA_032199065.1 Smutsia gigantea
GGAAGAACATTCCCAAATGAATAGTCTAAAGACACAATTACTGAAATTAGAAAAAGAAGAAGAAATGAGGCCCAAAGTCACCAGAAGGAGGGACATAATAAAAAGATCAGAGAAGAAATAAATAAAATTGAGAAGAATAAAACAATAGAAAAAAATCAATGAAACCAAGAGCTGGTTCTTTGAAAAAATAAACTAAATAGATAAACCCCTAGCCAGACTCATTAAGAGAAAAAGAGAATCTACACACATAAACACAATCAGAAATGAGAAAGGAAAATCACGACGGACCCCACAGAAATACAAAGAATCATAAGAGAATATTATGAGAATCTATATGCTAACAAGCTGGAAAACCTAGAAGAAATGGACAACATCTTAGAAAAATACAACCTTCCAAAACTGACCAAACAAGAAACAGAAAAACTAAACAGACCAATCACCAGCAATGAAATTGAATCAGTAATCAAAAAACTACCCAAGAACAAAACCCCCGGACCAGATGGATTCACCTCTGAGTTCTACTAGACACATATAGAAGAAATAACACCCATTCTCCTTAAAGTTTTCCAAAAAATAGAAGAGGAGGGAATACTTCCAAACTCATTCTATGAAGCCAGCATCACTCTAATACCAAAACCTGGCAAAGACCTCACCAAAAAAGAAAATTACAGACCAATATCCCTGATGAACGTAGATGCAAAAATACTCAACAAAATATTAGCAAACCGAATTCAAAAATACATCAAGAGGATCATACACCATGATCAAGTGGGATTCATCCCAGGGATGCAAGGATGGTACAACATTCGAAAATCCATCAACATCATCCACCACATCAACAAAAAGAAGAACAAAAACCACATGATCATCTCCATAGATGCTGAAAAAGCATTTGACAAAATTCAGCATCCATTCCTGATTAAAACTCTCAGCAAAATGGGTATAGACGGCAAGTACCTCAACATCATAAAGGCCATATATGACAAACCCACAGCTAACATCATACTTAACGGCGAGACGCTGAAAGCTTTTCATCTAAGATCGGGAACAAGACAGGGATGCCCACTCTCTCCACTGTTATTCAACAGAGTACTGGAGGTCCTAGCCACAGCAATCAGACAAAACAAAGACATACAAGGCATCCAGATTGGTAAAGAAGAAGTCAAATTGTCACTATTTGCAGATGACATGATATTGTACATAAAAAACCCTAAAGCCTCCACTCCAAAACTACTAGAACTAATATCTGAATTCAGCAAAGTTGCAGGATACAAAATTAACACACAGAAATCTGTTGCTTTCCTATACACTAACGCTGAACTAACAGAAAGAGAAATCAGAAAAACAATTCCATTCACAATTGCATCAAAAAGAATAAAATACCTAGGAATAAACCTAACGAAGGAAGTGAAAGACCTGTACTCTGAAAACTACAAGACACTCCTAAGAGAAATTAAAGAGGACACTAACAAATGGAAATGCATCCCATGCTCTTGGCTAGGAAGAATAAATATTGTCAAAATGGCTATACTACCTAAAGCAATCTACAGATTCAATGCAATCCCTATCAAACTACCAACAGCTTTCTTCAATGAACTGGAACAAATAATTCTAAAATTCATATGGAACCACAAAAGACCCCGAATAGCCAAAGCAATCCTGAGAAGGAGGAATAAAACAGGGGAATTACGCTCCCTGACTTCAAGCTCTACTACAAAGCCACAGTAATCAAGACAATTTGGTATTGGCACAAAAACAGACCCACAGACCAGTGGAACAGAATAGAAAATCCAAACATTAACCCAAACATACACAGTCAATTAATATTTGATAAAAGTGCCTTGGATATACAATGGGGAGATGACAGCCTCTTCAGCAGCTGGTGTTGGAAAAACTGGACAGCTACATGTAAGAGAATGAAACTGGACTACTGTCTAGCCCCATACACAAAGGTAAACTCAAGGTGTATCAAAGACCTGTATGTAAGTCATGAAACCATAAAACTCTTAGAAAAAAACATAGGCAAAAATGTCTTGGACATAAGCATGAGCAACTTCTTCATGAACATATCTCCCCGGGCAAGGGAAACAAAAGCAAAAATGAACAAGTGGGATTATATCAAGCTGAAAAGCTTCTGTACAGCAAAGGACACCATCAGTAGAACAAAAATACATCCTACAGTATGGGAGAATATATTCATAAAAAACGTATCTGATAAATGATTGACATCCAAAATATATGAAGAACTCATGCACCTTAACAAACAAAAAGCAAATAATCCAATTAAGAAATGCACAGAGGACATGAATAGACACTCTCTAAAGAAGAAATTCAGATGGCCAACAGGCACATGAAAAGATGCTCCACACCGCTAATCATCAGAGAAATGCAAATTAAAACCACAATGAGATATCACCTCACACCAGTGAGGATGGCCAACATCCAAAACACAAACAACAACAAATGTTGGCGAGGATGTGGAGAAAAGGGAACCCTCCTACACTGCTGGTGGGACTGCAAATTAGTTCAACCATTGTGGAAAGCAGTATGGAGGTTCCTCAAAAAACTCAAAATAGAAATACCATTTGACCCAGGAATTCCACTCCTAGGAATTTACCCTAAGAATGCAGCAGCCCAGTTTGAAAAAGATAGATGCACCCCTGTGTTTATTGCAGCACTATTTACAATAGCCAAGAAATGGAAGCAACCTAAGTGTCCATCAGTAGATGAATGGATAAAGAAGATGTGGTACATATACACAATGGAATATTATTCAGCCATAAGAAGAAAACAAATCCTACCATTTGCAACAACATGGATGGAGCTAGAGGGTATTATGCTCAGTGAAATAAGCCAAGCCGATAAAGACAAGTATCAAATGATTTCACTCATATGTGGAGTATAAGAACAAAGAAAAAATACTGAAGGAACAAAACAGCAGCAGACTCACAGATCCCAAGAACGGACTAATAGTTACCAAAGGGAAAGGGACTGGGGAAAATGGGCGGGAAGGGAGGGATAAGAGGGAAAAAGGGGCATTACGATTAGCAGATGTAATGTTGGGGGGGCACGGGGAGGGCAGTACAACTCAGAGAAGACAAGTAGTGATTCTATAGCATCTCACTACGCTGATGGACAGTGACTGTAATGGGGTTGGTGGGGGGGACCTGATGAAGGGGGTAGTTTAATAACCATAATATTGCACATGTAATTGTAGATTAATGATAATTAAATAAATTATATTAAAAAAACAGATGGACAAGTTCAAGGAATTCAGGGGAGGGACACTTTCTAATATGAGGGAAGGGCTAAAGGGTATTAACAATGGATGTGGGAGAGGTCTGCATGTGGCGGAGCTCCCAGCACCCCTAGGCCTTTAGGGGAAATGCAGCCCCTGCCCACCCCCTGGGGGGTGGGTCAGAATGAGCACCAGTGACCTGAAGGGCTGGCAGAACAGCAGGGTCGCGTTGGAAAGAGGACCACAGGACTTAAAAGTGTACTGTGCACACATGACAACTCTGAATACAGGGCATCTCAGTGTCCTCTCTTAACCCAGTGGGGACCCAGACTCTAAGATGAAGTAAAAGCCTTGTATGGCTGTCTGCATTCGTGTAATAACATGTGTGAATACACACATGCATATATAGATAGATAGATAGATATAGATATCTAACAGCAAACACACACACAGGAGTGGTTTTCAGTTTGCAAGTAAGCAAATTTACACAGACTTTTTTTAAAGTCATAATCTGGCCAGGTGACCACCGAGTGGTTAACAGTGACAAGCCCTGGGGATTGGGGTTAAGGGTGATCTTTTTTCCTGTCTCCCCTCATTAAACTTTTCATTTTCTGAATTAAAAACATAAAAAGAAGGCATATGAAATACCAAATGGTGCCTTGGTTTGATTAACCCTCGCACAGCTAGAGCCTTTCCCTGCACTCCCACACTCTATCCTTGAGCCCTTCTGCAATGCTTACTTTATCACCAGACCTTTTATTTGTGCCCTTCCCTCAAAGGACACCAGAATCCAAAATTATAATGCCCAATTACAGGCAGTAGCAGGAGATGCTGGCGCATGGATGGAACCCAGGGAGATTTCCAGAAGATTCACTGCTGCAGCATCACCCATGAGGAGCAGAAGGTAAGGGATTAATTCCTCTAATGAATTCTGCCTTTCTACTTTTTCCCTTAAATTGTACAATTGTCTTGCCTTTCTAAGGACAAGAAACATACATGGGTGTTATCTTCTCAGTGAAAAATGGAAATACGTTGTAATTTACAACTACAAGGGACTGTATCTCTTCACATCCAGCAACTTTGATATTCAGCAGTATTGGTGAAAGAAAGTGCAGAGGAGGCATGACTAAATTCAATAGTTTTGATGCAATAAGATACATTTAGAAAACCTCTATGTGAAGCAAGGATTTCTTTAAGTTCAGAATCAAATTTTTCCCACCTGCAATTTTTTTTTCTTATAATAGAGCTGGAGTCATAGACTCAGATAATGAAGGCTTAATTTTGCTCACTGACTTGTATATCCTAGTATCACAAACCTGTCTCACTACATGTACATGAAAGCAATTGGGCAAATCACAGCAATTACACTTGGCATTAAAAACAAAATAAAATACAAGAGGAAATTTCAAAAGCATAAGGTTAATATACCTCACTATCACCCAGTGAACAGAGGTTCAAACTGCAAACAACAAATTGGTGTTTAAATGTTCATTTGCCAGACAATGGAAGGCAGTGATTCAACACCCTTGGAAGAAACCAGATAGAAATGATTTTCAGTCAAAGGGGAATAATCTACATTCATAAGCCCACAGGTGATGAGGCAGTCTCTACCACAGCTCCATCACAGGCAGATGAGAACTGCTATTTCCAGCCACATTAATGCAGCTGTGTCAGTTTGTAGGTGAATCAGTCCTGCTTCATCAGACACATCAACAGCCAGAATCAGAACTGCCATTTTCCCTCTTCTTAAACATATTTTCTTAATTGCCATCCTTAAATAGACACTGTTCCTCCAGCCTCTCCAAAATCATCCATCATAACTGATAATAGGGCCAGAAATGACCACTGCAGTCATTTTCCATGACCCTCCCTTCTGACTCCCTCCCCACCACGCAACATCCCCCACATGACGGCTCCCTCTCTGCTCTCCTCCCTTCAACGTTTAAATACTTCAAAGTTCGACTGTCAAATTGATGAGAACCCTGTACAAATCTGTGGCAATCTAGACCTTTATTGCTGTATGAAGAGTTTCCTTTCCTGCCCTGTCCTACAAAAGGTGCTCATAAACAGCAATTGTTTTGTCTTTCCAGGTGCACCCCCTGTCTGCCTTCCTCAATTTCCTTCTTCACTTCTGCCATGCTTGGTCTCAGAGAGGGCCCCCCCTACTCACAGTCCAGCCCAGGAGAAGCAGGCCTGCCTCAAGTCCTTCCATGGTGCTTACCTCTCCTATGGCACCTTCACTGAATGACAATGCCATTCACACAAAGGCCATGGATCTGATGGTCCTCTCGAACGACAGCCTCCTGCAAGGTTTTAAGTAGCTAAAGATTCCCTAGTCACAGCCCTACTGCTCCAACCATTAGCCTCATCAAAAGGCAAATGAGCATGGAATTGCATGTTCGTTCCCAACCTCTTTTCTTGCTTGTAATGACAAAAAAAAATTATCATGCTACTTAAACTTTCAGAAAGAATGGTCCAAAATAAAGGCAGGGAAGATCAAACCCACATTCTTTAAAGCTGGAAGCCCATACTTCAAACCATAACTGAAAGAAATCCAGCCTTTTAAAGTTAGTTTATGATTTCTTGCTGACTTCTTTATCCTAACTGAATGATAGATAACCCTCCATTTATGGACAATTATTTGGCCCATATAGACCCCTGACAGACTTCAGGCAATATCTGTTAGCTTTGTTAAATAGTATGCAGCTTGCACTCACATATACACACACAGACACATGCACACACACAGACACATACACACAGACATATATATATTAATCAGCATTAATCAGATTCTCAAAGGAGGCCTTTTTTTATTAAAAAGAAACTCAAAAACCTGAGTATAACTGATTCATACATATTCCTATCATATATGGTTTTAACAAGCTGCAGTGAGTAGGACTTCTCAAATATTTAAAGGTAACCCTATAAAAGTATTTAGGATGAACTTTAGTTTGGAGAAAGGGTCTAATCAGAAAAAGAAATGAAGCTGTAAAGGCAAAAATGCCTATTTATCCCAGTGTAATAAACAATTTAAAGCAAAAAAAGTTGGTAAATCATGACCTATTGGTGTCCTGCTACCAGGTAATTTTTTGAAGCTTATGAGACTTACTAAATTGTTATGGTACATTTCTAGGTCATTAACTCCCAGCTCCTAGCACCCTTTTCCGAGAAGTTATCTGATGTCGGATTATGTTCCACTCAAGAAGAAATAGGCCTTCTTCACAAATGGGCAAAGTATTGAAAGTCAGAGGAGATAGATTCAAAATGCCTTTATGGGCTTTGGGATTCAACTTTAACCTTTTCCTTTCTGAGAAGACACACATGGGAAAAAAAGTCTTAAATCCACTTTGAAACCCTAAATCAAATTTGAACTCTAAGTGAACTCTCCGTCCAACCTGAAAGCCAACATAACCTTTGTGTGTAAGTTTGCTAAGGCTGCTGTAACAAAGTACCACGAACTGGGGATCCCAGAGCAACAGCTATTGATCATCTCAAAGTTCTGGAGACTGGGAGCCTGAATTCGAGGTGCTGGCCGGGCCCTGCTCCCTCGAAGCCATCTGAGGCGGGTCCTTCCTTGCCTCTTCCAGTTTCCAATAACCCCAAACATTCTTCGGCTCATGGCAGCGAACCTCCAGTTACTTCCTCCGTCTTCACACAGCCATCTTCCCTCTGCACCTGTGTCTTCGCACGGTGTTTCCTCTCTGTGAGTCTGTGTTCAAATTGCTCTCTTCTTATAAGGGCACCAGACATCTTGGATTAGGACACACCTTAATGAACTCAACTTGATTAAATCTGCAAAGACCCTATTTCCAAATTCGATGACATTCATAGACAACAGTGGTATTGACCTCAAGATATTTTTTTGAGGGGGCACGATTCAACCCATGACATTGTGTTAGCTTAATATTTTGCCAGTTCAATGGCATTAATATTAAAATGACCAATTTATATTTAGAAATGTGCTGCAGTGACATTTATAATTATAAGAAGAGGTTAATTTGCCATTTCAGGCAGAGTCCTCTGGTGGGAAGCCCTTGGAAAAGGGGCAACCAGGGGGCCACCACCTTTCCAGAGCCAGGGCCTCCACACTGCAGGATCATAAAATCAATTTAATCAACTCAACCAAAGGTGATCAGGCTGTGAAGGACTGATTCATGCCCACAGAACTGACAGGATTTTGATTTATATACCAGCATGACAGTGAGGAATTCCCCGGGAATGAGACATGGGGAGATCATACACACCAGCTATGGCCTTCTCCTGGGCAAATACCCCTGGGGAGAATAAGTTACAGATGAGCAGACTACTTGTTAAGTGTGGGATTAGGACAAAAAGAAGTAGAAATAGCCTTAAAGAAGATGATTGAGTTATAAAATATTGAGAGCTGTCATCCTGTATGCCAGAAATGATATAATCAAGGAACTAGTACTTGTACACAAGAAGAACTTAATGTCTATGCAATAGGTTCATGGACTGAGACCAGTGATCCAGAACCAGTCTATGTCTCTCTAACAGTACCAGGGATGTGGTGGCAGGCTTCTACTCTGAGTTTACTTCTTCTAGAGTCCAGGCAGCATTTTCTATTTGCATTTGTTTGCATTATAACTGGATGTTGTACATCTCTGTCCCCTGACAGATTATAAAGCTCTGTGAGATACCCTTGTTTTATTATTCAATTCCAAGGCCCTAGAATAGACCCAGACACACAGAAAACATCTTTTTCTATCTTTCCTTTGATGGCCATATACAACCCAAATGCAAATGTCCACATTTAGACCAATCATTGGCACCCTCACACCTCTCCTTCTCTGTGCCCACACTCTTTGAAGGGGACACCACTTATAGATGAAATACCCTTCCCTGATAAAATCCAAAACCTTATCTTTTATCTTTCTTCATTTCCTATCAAAAATGAGGTGGGCTTCAACATGCACTGTCTACATACAAATTCAGCCCTTTGGTCCGTATTCTCAGCTTTCTTTGGTTAGGAAGTGGAAAATTGCAGGAATTTATTCTCTACAACTTCACCCTAACATACCTATAGATGAATCTATATGCTGATTCCTAAACGAGGGTGGGTGGTATGGGTAAAATGGCAACATTTCTAGAATCTCTCACCTGGCCTTAGTGTATCTTGATGTCAGTAGGTTTTTCCCAAAGGGTGAAGAGAAGTAGTCCATCTCCATATCAGTAAGTAATTAACAAGGGGGAGCGAGGGCTATCTGGACCAGAGAAGTTGAGTGGGATCCCCATTTTGCAGAAACATGACGAGCAGAAGTGGATAACAGCTTGTAAACAATAAATGGATTTCTCCCACTTTGTTTCTCCCTTTGACTAGTTTTGGTTTCAAAGGTATTTCATCATGGGCTGGGAAAATATTTTCCCCCCAGAGTTATATCTGGCAGTAGTTGGTAGGATCTCTGAACCCAAAAGCTGTCATCATGAGGGCAACCCTTGGCAGGCTGCCCCTAGAGATGGTGGGATATACCCAGAAACCCCCCTGTGGATGGTGGGGAGGCCCCAGTGGCTACAGTGACAGAGGGTGCAGCTTCACCCAGGAGCCCCCTATCTGTGGGACTTCCAATTGGGGCGCCCCTAGTGGGGAATTGTTTAGGGTAAAGCACCTCTTGGAGGGGTGGGCTTTCCCCAGAATTGGGGAAGAGTAGGGACACTGGAATACGTGGAATTAGCCCTCTGTGAGATAGAAGACTGCTTAGAGGCCCTGAGTGACAATGTAGCAGCTGGGATTGTGGGATGTCTGTTTATGCAGATAGTGGAAAGGGTTATCAAGGAGAGAGAGAGACTTCAGCAGGAGAGACACACACTTCGGCATCATCTGGAAGAGCTGGGCGATGACCTATGGGATTCCCTTAAGGAAGAGAGACAGTTATTGAGAAGACAGGTCACGCACCTGGAATATGTGTGAGCAGCGAGGGAGAAGACAGCAGGAAAAGCTGCGTTGCAGGAGGCGTTGAGGGAGGGGAAGGAAAGAGTGGTGCCTTCAGCCCCGGAGACAGTAGATGAGATGTTGGGAGAGGATGAGGGGGTGGGTCTGAGGGCTAATCTGTCGCAGAGGCCACAGCCCGAGGCACCTGTATTAAAGTCCTACCTGGTTATAATTAAGAAAATAAAAATGCAACAACCAGGGGCTCCTCAGGGGAAGGAGCCACCCCCTCCCCAGGTTGTGGAGCACCCCATGCTCCGCCTCTGTACCCAGGATGAGCTGGTGGACATGAGCATTCAGTTTCAGCAGAAGTTGTTGGAACCTCTGCCTACATGGCTTTTATGTCTCTGGGACATGGGGCTGGAAAACATTGTTAGGCTGGGTTCTGAAATGGGTAGACTGGCTTCCCTGATGACTCACCCTTCTCTCTGGAAGCAGTTGCAAAGGGCCCGTCACACCTCAGAGAATCAGATGCTTCTTCTGGCTTGGCTGACAGCAGCTATGAAGGCAGTTTGGCCTAATCAGGGTGATTTACCATATTTACTCACTAGCTGGAAAATGTAGGCAGAGCTCCAGCAGGTGTTATGGGAGCAGGGAATGAAAAATATCATCTATACTATGGACCCCCAGGGCCCTGATGAGTAGTTGTTCACCATAGGAATGAGAAATCTGGTGCTCCTTAAAGCTTCCCGATCTCTCTTTGGGTCCCTAATGACTATTCTTGAGCAACCCGTAAGTGAGGCTACTTGTATTTTAGCAGATCTGGGAGAGGATGAAACAATATAAGCACAGAAGGAAGTATGGGCTATGACTGAAAGGAAAAAGGAACAGAACCAAGGTTCAGGGACCCGGTTTGTCTGTAAAATTTTTGGGGGTTGTCTGTTTGGGTAAAACTAATGTTATTCCTGAAGCAGTCATAGACAAGGTCCAGGCTTTCCCTACTCCTACCGCTGTGACAATATTACAAGAGTTTTGGGGTCTTTTGGGCTACTGGAGAGGGTTTATCTTGCATTTGGCACAAATTCTGAAGCCCTTATACCAATTGGTACAAAAGGGCATCAGGTGGGACTGAGATGAAACATGTGCAGCTGCTTTTACTGCTGCTAAGCGAGCAGTCAAGGTCATGCAGGCCTTGATTGTAGTGGACTCATCAAGGCCCTGTGAGCTAGATGTTCATGTAACCGAAGATGGTTATGGATGGGGCCTTTGGCAGCAGCTTCAATGGACACGCCAACCTATTGGATTCTGGTCACAACTATGGAAAGGAGCAGAGTTCTCATACACCTTGATAGAGAAGCAACTGACTGCTGTGTACCACGCCTTGCTGGCTACAGAGCCCATCACTGGAGCAACTCGAACCAAGGTAATAACCACCTATCCTATCATGGGGTGGGTGTGAGACTGGACTCAAAGGCACACAGTGGCATGGCACAGATGCTTACACTGGCCAAATAGGGTATATTTATAGTAGCATAGCTCCCTCTCCAAAAGCACCTTAAGTGGAGAACTCCAACACTTATTGGGGCCAATGATGTTTACTAGTGGAAAGCAGGAAGAACTTGTTTTTGAGCCACTGGTAGCTGAGAGTTCTTATCAGGAGGGAAAAACCCCTATACCTGAAGATCTTGATGTACAGACAGCTCCAGTGTGGGCAGCCCTCAAAGGGAGGGCTGTGACTTTCCACCCTAAGACTGAGACAATAAAGATGGAGGATGTTAAGGGGAAGAGCAGCCAATAGGCTGAGCTGCAGGCAATATGGTTCATAATCACCCAGGAGCCCTCCCCTATAGTTGTCTGCATTGACAGTTGGACTGTCTATCAGGGCTTGATCTTGTGGCTACTAACATGGTACCATGCCAGCTGGATGGTTGGTCATTGGCCCCTTTGGGGGCAAGAGCTGTGGAAAGACCTATGGGCCTCTGGTCAGACTAAGACAGTTACCATGTATCATGTGACTAACCATTTGCCTTTGGCATCCCCAAGGAATGATGAAGCAGATACACTGGCAGAGGTGCATTGGCTGGAAGGAAAGCCTGCCTCTGATGTAAGTCCAAAGGTAACATCAGCGTTTGTTGCATATGGGGCAAAAGACAATGTGGGCTGTAGCCTGTCAGTGGGGCTTGCCACTGACCTTTGAAGAAGTCAGCAGAGCCCAGAAGGAGTGCCTTGGGTGTTCCAAGAGGTACTTACACCGAGTCCTGCAGCAACACAGTACAATAGTAAAGGAGTCAATACCCTTTGTCAGGTTGCAGATGGACTATATTGGGCCTCTGCCTATATCAGAAGAATATTGGTATGCCATGACTTGTGTGGACACAGCTAGTGGACTATTGGATGCTTTTCCTGCATGTTGTGCAGATCAGTAAAACACCAAAAGGGGCCTAGAGTGTGTTTTTGCAGCCTATGGCCAGCTGCAGGTGATTGAGAGCACAATCAAGGCACCCACTTTACTGGACTTGCGTTACAAGAATGGGTGCAGCAATTAGGAATAAAGATTTGTTGAAATCTGGCCTGAAGTCAGATACCGAAAGTCTACAGGGGTAGTCAGTTCGCTTATGGATAGTGCTACGGCTTTTGAATGAGAAGCCCCAAGAAGGAGCCTTGAGCCCTGTGGACGTGCTAACAGACATTGCTGCCTCTCCCAAACAACTGCATGTGCAAACCAAAGAGGAGTTATTGAAGCCAGGATATGGCCATCAGAGCAACATCCTGATGCCATCCCCAACTGCATTAAAGCCTGGAGACTCTGTTGAGTGGACTTGTCCCTGGACATTTTGACACACGGACCAGTGATGGCTGGCCCTTCTGAAACCTTGGGGAACAGGCCTGGAAGCTGGCCTGCTGTGTGTTCCTGGAGTAACAGCAGAGTGTCCCCCAAAGATCATGGTAATGTACCCAAAACATCCGGTAGGTAAGAGCATCTTACAGGGAAGTTTTGTTTTACCTTTATGGCCAGTGCACGTACTTCCCACATCCCTATATATTGACTCATCTGTAACTCCCACAGGTGGGGCAGGGGTGAAGATTTGGTATACTAGACCAGGACATGATCCCTCTCCTGCCACTGTCCTACCACAGGACTACTCTTGCATGCATCTTACCTGATGGACAAGATTTGCCTATGCTGGTGTGATTAAAACATGTGTCTTATCACCCTTTAGGTTGTTTTCTTCTACAGTCCCTGTGGCCTGGCCCTGCCCCCTGGCTGTAGCTGCCATGTGATAATTGCTCTGAACTCCCCACCTCTTCAGCTACTGACTGTCTGTGGAATGGGCGAGCTACGGACTAAATCTGCATAGGTCTTTGAACTTACCTGAATCCTCTGGCTTGAGGATTATTATGATTTTATTGTTATTGTCATCGTATGTTATTAGTCTGGTTACAGAGCTTCAGTTTTCTTGCAAAGGGGCCATTGCAGAAGGTGGGGGAGTGAGTAGATTGTGAGGCAGAGCAAGGGCATATCTGGACCAGCGAGGCTGAGTGGGGTCATACTTTTTTGCAGCTGGGTCACAAGAGACATGGCGAGCAGAAGTGGATGACTGCTTGTAAGCCATAAATGGGTTTCTTTCCCTTTATTTCTCCCTTTGGCTGATTTCGGTTCAAAGGTATTTTGCCCCAGGCTGGGAAAATATTTTGCCCCAGAAGTTACAAGTGGTAAGAGGTGTATTTCAAAATGCAAAATTAAGCAGTGAGAACATAACCACCTATATTCTTTAATAGGGAACTTAGGCAGATATATTTAAAAGGCTTACCACCCATATCCACAGTGTCTAATCCACATATAAATATTATGTTGGCCTTTTCCAAATAATGAAAAATACACAAAGGGAAACACTGTATAGAATCTCATCAGTGTTAGAAGGACTAATATTCTGCCCACTCAGCATTGTCTACTGGGATAGACTGAGTGTTCTGCCAAGAATTATTTGTACAGTGTGAGCAGGCATTAGCAGCACCTTGTAACTTCTGTCCCCTTAGGATTCTCTGAGAAATAGCCTATCTGTTTCAGGATTTTGAAGCCCAAGTTGTATATGATGTGTGCATATGAGATTTTAATGGCAGTAATTAGGATATTATAACTTTTAAGAGAACCTCTGGTGCTATTACATCTATTTGAAGATAAATTTAGCCTCATTGGATTATGACAGTTCAAATCAAGAGTTTTACGAATATCACACTAGCTTGAGTCTTCTTTTCATCTTTTGCCCACCAATACATTATCTGCTAATATTTGTTCTATATTAATACAGACATCAAAAGACAGATAGATTCAACCACTGAGAGCTGGAAGCAAAACTGTGCATGACATGACTGAAAAAGGCTTGAAATTTATTTAAGCCCTAGCAGGAAAATCAATGAGTAAGGAAAATCTAAGCCATAGTCCAGACCAGGGTGATGCATGCATGTTTGTGTTGGGAGGGAAGATGGGACACACTGAAACAGGAGAAATGGATTCAAGGCAATTTAAAAATTTTCTTGATGACAATGGCTGTGGACCATCACACACACCATTAAAAAAGGAATCACAAGAAAATAAAACTGATGACTATGGAAGGAGAGTTCATAAGATGCAGAAACAGAGATGTACAAATTTTTAAAATAGGACTCATGAAATCCTAGGAATGGAAGAGCCTTTCAGTGGCCTTCTATTTCCCTCAGTTATACATTTATCCACTGTTACATGTGCCAACCTTGCCATTCATCTGACAAATAATTATCAAGAACCTAAAACTTGGGTCTGTGCTAAGCTCTAGGTATAAAGTGGGAAAATCACAGAGTCTGCCTACAGGGGACTCACTGTCCAACAGGACATCAAGAAAAATATGTGACTAAGTTAGAGAAAGAAAGTTAAAGGTGTGCAGACACAGTCCTGTATATCGCAAAGGACAGTGGTGAGTTCTCATTGGCGATGGGGGAACAGGAAGAGTCGCACAAGGAGATGGTGCCCAAGCGAGTGCTGCAGGACAAATTGGTGCCCACAAGGCAGGAGAGACAGGAAGTGCATTCCAGGGAAAGGGGTAGTGTAGGCAAAAAGGTCAGGGGCTACTAAGGTCTTTGTGCCAGCACACCTTCTGCTCTTCTCTCACCACTCTGGGCTTCTGTGAAGGCTCAAACGCCACCTGGCACTTGATGCTGGAGCATCTCAAGCTCCATGTGAGGCTGCTGTCACATCACCCTATTTCAGTCTTTCCTAGGATTTTTGTTGTTTTATGATATTTTTCTGTTTTTTTTCCTTTTTCCTTATTTACCTGATTTCATATGGCCCACCTTGCCCTTGATGAGAGAAGGAAACTTGTCAGTCATGTTAACTCCCATATTTTCATGCCTAGAATATTCTAGTTAAATGGGAGGTCTCTAGAAATACTTACTGAATGACTAAACAAATATATATTAAAAGTGTAATATGAGCCAGGTACTGGGATATGGTCCTTGCCATTCAAAGGGAGCCAGTCAGGTAATAAACAAACAAAATGCAAGATTATTTTTAAATAGTAATAGATTTTATGAAGAAAATGAAACTAATGGGGGTAGCATCAAGGGGATGGGGTGGTAGGGGCCATGAAGTTTACATAGGCTGGTTAGAGTAAGACACTCTGGAAGAATGATGTCCTGTTGACATTGGTCCTGAGTAAACAGCATATATCCTGCTTACAGGTAATTTACAGTATTATAGAAGAACAGCCTAGCTAATGGCAATGCCAGAGACAGTGCTAAGAGTTGTGATAACGGACCAATAACTATATTATATAAGAATCTTGAAAATATTATTAGCATAATTTTATCTCTGATTGCATGTAATACAATCACAATCTGCTATATTAAATTTATTTTCACACAGCAGACTTCTTAAAACTTATTTTTGCATTATGCAAGTACTGCATTAATGCATTCCCTTTGCAGAAGATTCAGACACCAGAGAAGTACACAGAGCAACGGGGAGAGAATTTAGAGATTAGGATCATTAATTGGGCGACCTCCCTATTGGGGGCCTGAGGAAGCTGTGTACCTATAAGAGTGTCTGAAGAGGTCACCCAGAGCCTGGATAGAACAATCATCTTTCCAGCATCCTCTAAGAAGGGGAGTGAAGTATAGTCAAGTATATGGTTGTTAATTTGCGGCAGGAAGAGGATCCTTAAGAATTTACTCAAAGACATTACCAACCACATACCAACAGAGAAAAATGTTGCTGAAAGATTTTTCTGCAAAACAGTATTCTGTGAACAGGGAACTGGTCTCTGGAGGAAACGAGGGGCATGATCTGCTTAGCCTCACAAACACCACATTCTCCTCAAGAGAAAATTCACGCAGCCATCCACTTGTATTTTCCCACAGGGAAAGCATTTTCATCAGCTTCTTAGCCTGGCAAAACCTGTTTGTCTTGTCAGAAAAAAAGAGATCTTCCAATGTTCTTTGAATGGCCTTGGGAAATCAGGTGGGACAAAGGGCAGAGCCCCATCACTATCTGCAACACACTTTATCTGGGCAGAAGATCATAGGAGGGGACGCTGAGGAATGTGACTCACTAGAAACACTGAAGCTAAGCCTGCAAGCTCTCGATGCTGAGCACAAGGCCCCAGTGACCCACTCCTGACTCCCTCCTGAGACACCCCACTTGACCCTCCCATACACTATACACTTGGCTGAAATGGCTACTTTTCCTAATTTTCCAGCAAGCTTGAATTAGAGTTGCTAGAGCTCTATAATAAGTTTGCACAGGCTGCTAATTAAATGCTACTTGCTACCCATCCCATATTAATTTCATGTGAAATGAGAGCAAGACGAGAGAGGACTGCTCACCCAGTCTCCCGGGCTGACCCACCACGTTGCTGTTTGTTGACACTGATTATTTAATCTGGAATCCTTTCCCCACCAAGATTCCCTCCTCCCTCTCACCCCTTGAATAAAATATCGATCTGATGCTGCAAAATTGCTGTTTTTAGGAGCAACAGATGCAAATATGGTTGCTTTTTCAATTACTCCACAACTGATCCAATGGTTCCAAGACAGAAGCTAATTAAAATCTAATGGCAATAAAATCATTTCCAATTCTGTTTCCCTTCATCGACTGCTGGAGTAGCAGGTTTCTTGTTTTGTGGACAGAGCCCTCTCATCCTATTACTTCCTTCTGCTTTGTAAATAGCCATTCCTGATGCTATCACAGAGCATCTTGGCTATGGAAGGCAGCATAGGCAGGGAAGCCTTTGAGGAAACCAGAGGGAGAATGTCTATCATGAAATGGACCAGAGGCTGGGAAAGAAAGGAGATGAGAAAAGGCGTCAGAGTGGGAACCAGACAACTTAGGATGAGAAGGGACAGAAAGGGGGAAGTCACAGCACCTGGTGGAGAACTTAGGAGCTAGTGGCTTCGGTACAGGACTCAGCTTTCACGTGTGCGATTTCAGCCTGCCCTGGGGACTTGTTCACATATGGGGGGCAGTGACTGACATTTAAAGATGGGGAAATTTTATTTCAACATTCAGATTTCTGGCCTCCTTTGAAATATTAGACAAATCTGGCAATGCTGTGTCTTTTTACCATGTGGCGATGGAGGCTGAGAGGCAGTCATTCTTGCCAAGGTGGAAAGTGGGGGGGCCCCCCTTGTTTTCCAGTTCCTACTTGGCCCCCTTTGCTCATTCCCATTAATATTGGCCCTGCAGGATTCAAGTTTGAAATTTTGCTAGTGACTGAAAAGCCCATTAGGGTCCAAAGATACAGATTAAATTTGGCCCCTACTGTGGTAGGAAGCCAAGCCAAGAAAAGGGACAATGTTTCTTTAAGGCTTTAGGAACACAGAAATCCCAGGGTGCTTGAGTTTAATGCAGTGTAACAATGTACCCCCACAGGGACCCAGTGATATGGAACAGCTTGTTGATCATAGTCATGTAGTCCCATAAGTTTACAATAGAGTATCGGTACCCTTTATTGAGATAGGTTAAAACATAACTAGTATTCTGGATGAACCTATAGTACGCTAACAGCTCCCACTGCAACATTCTTGAGGGCTGACTCTTTCACCCTTGTAGGGAATGTATAAAAGGCATGGCCCCACTTCGTTCGGGGCTCAGCCTTCGGATATGAATCCCCTGAGCCAGTGCTAGCACTAATAAACTGCTTCTCGCCAAAGGTCTCGATGTCCGGACTCCTTGTTCATAGTTCCTCCAGTTCCTGCAACACTACCACTAGTGATGGCAGCCTTTAGGACATGTGTTTTAGTGTTCCTCACCTCTCAGTCCCCTAATCCAGAAGAAAGGATGCATTAAATCATTTTTGTGCAGTTGCTCAAAAGTACTGATCTGTCTTTAAATGCTCAGGACATTATAAAGCTTTATTTGCATCTGTTTTTATAATGTTATCTTTTTTTTTTCTAATAAACTAGGAGTATTCTTTTTGAGGAAGACAGTAGAAAGTATAAAGAACATGGTGGGGCTGGATGAGGCTAATTAGAGAAATGCTGATGAAGGTGGAGAAAGACCATAGCAGAGAAAATGAGGGAAGGAGAGGAGGAGGGTGGCAAAATACCTAAGAGAGCAGGGCCCTGGCGGGGACGAGGCTTTGGGAGCCTGCAGTAAGCTGAGGTTGGCCCTAACCTCTATGTGGTGCCCACCTTCTCCTACCTCAGACTCTTCATCCTTAAGGAGGGGGAAATAATACCTACTCCCTAAGCTTGTTTGAAAATGGAGGGAGAAGAACACCTATAAATTACCTGGCACAAGTAAGGGCTTCATAAGCCTTAGCCATTAAATCAGCCATAACAAAGGCTGCATGCAATTATCCAAGACTTCACACTGTGTAGGGAAAGAGCACGTTTTCTGTTCTCTTTTCATTCTTGCAAGCCAAATGTCACATTCTTATCCCTTTTTAAATACAGTGCAGAAGGTTGGAATTCTCTTACCTAGTACCTACAGAACCCCCCAGGCCTCCCCAAACAGCATCACTAATCACCCCCTTCACTGAAGAGAAGGTGGCAGGAAAAGTCCTCCTGGGGACTGTGAGTGTAAATAAAAGTGAACACAAAGGGTCTGATGAGAGTGGGGCTGGCTAGACACATCACTGTTAATGGGGCCAGGGTGAGGGGCTGCCTGGCCCAGAGCGGTTTCCAGTGAGAAAGATTTCTTTGCCGCTGTTCGCTGAAAATGTTCAAAAATTCCCCCAGAGCTGGGAGAAGGAAATGAGTAAATTAGGAAAAGAGTATCCCTCAAAATACGGTATACTTTAATCTACATAAAGAGCAATCTACAGGAACAGTTTATAATAACTCTTTTTTATAGACTGGAAGTCAAGAAAGGACATGATACTGTCTTAGACCCAGATCAACCTAACTGCATCCCATAGAGAGAAGGGATTCAAAAGCACATGGTAAGTGGAAAATTTGAGGAGACAGCCTCTCACAAATACAGAGGGAATTCAAGAGCCATGGAAATGGGGTAGACATGCAAGAATTAAAGTAACTGGCAACTTCTGCTCTCCTCTTCGTGAAGTCTGCTTTATTCCTTCACCAGGAGCCCTCCTCTTGGGTGCATTGTGCTTTCCTGTAACCCTATTTGCAATTTTCCCCTTAATTTTCTTTCTCCAGGATTCCAATGTAGTCATCTAGAGCTTCTAGAAGGAGCTTGCTGTCAAGGCTTCCCTCACATGGGCAACATTTCCCTCAAATGAATTCTTCCCCATTATTAATCCTTGAGAGAGTTTGCTGAAGATCACTGATGAAATGATGCATGTATTGGCAGGAACTCAGAGATGCTCTCACTGCATTTACTCAGCAGCTCTGACCACAGCTTTCCTTTCCAGCAATATTCACAGTAGCTTAAGGGCCAAACAAACGTGGTTTGAGGACAAAAGAACTGAAAGAATTTGCCTCTACGCAGTTGCTGACTGTAGGGGTTGGGAAGGCAGTGGCCCTCGCATCCCTAGGGAGAAACCCTGATGATTCCAGAACCCAAGAGACTTCTGAGTATTGCTGTTCCAGTAGTTAATGTTTGCTTAGCAGAGTTGTTCCACTTGTAGGCACTGTCTCCAACTCCTGGCCTATAAATAGAAAAGATTCCTCCCACAAGCACATTCGAGGATTCTGGCCAATCCTGGTCACAGGCATCCATCTGGACACATTGCCAAAACTTCCTGTGAACACAGGGACATGCTTCAAGCTGAGCCCTTTCTTAGACACCATCTCTTCAACCCTCTCATTTAATACGTGAGACTTAAGTGTTAGCTCATATGAAGATATTAGAGGGTTAGAAAAGCTACATGATCTGCTCAGGTTCACCAGCCAAAGGCGCTCACTCCCAGGTATATGGATTTTCCAAGTACTCATGGGTGGGTGGTTCTCAGCTTTTACAAATTTATCAGTTAATCTCTTATTTATAGACATAAGTTGCCAGGGACCAATTTCATTCTTTTAACATTTTAGAGTGTGGCTCCTAATTGGGTAGGTATCAACCTCACCTGGAAATCTTTTTGCCAAAATACACAAGTCCTTACCATCATGATTCTGATGCAACAGAACTTTGACAAATTATTTTGAAAAAGCTGATCCATAGAAGAAGAAGGAGGAGGAGTTCAAGACCTAGCACTGACATTCTTTTAAAAGCATGTGTGTACATAGAAACATGTATCCTTGGCACTCAGAACAGAACCTGGCACAAAATAGCTACTCAATTCATATTTGTTGAGCCATAGAATGAATAATGGCTTCAGAAAAAATAGTCCAGTCTATAAAATGTTGAGCACAGTTATTAAGATAAGAGTGGAATTTCTATATATACTAGAAAAACCTATCATACATGTGAAGAACAGGGGCATTGCTGTAAACTATGTCGCAACTGACCACAGCTGTTTAGGCTTTGCTAGAGTTGGGTACTAGTTTTAGAAGAACATATTAGAAGAACATAATCCTTTAGAAGAAGGATTAAAGGAAAGCTACTCAGGTATCTAAAGTCTAATCCATTGTATAGAAATCTAAATGTATGATGTAACTAGTTGACAGAGATCTACCAGGTACACAGCTGGCACACTGGGAAGAACAATCATTTAACTGATTCATTTCATACATACTTCTTCAGCCTATGGCAGGAGCTCTGGTACTAAATACAGCAGGGGCCCTGGCTTCAAGAGCTCATTGTATACTGGTGAGAAGATCAAGTAAGCAGGTAAGTGACAGCATCATGTCATAAATGGTGAATGCTCTCATGGGAATATGCATGGGGTGCCATGGGAATGAAGATGGTGAACAATGGTGATTAGAGAATGTCCCTGGGGCACATGTGTCTGGACTGGGTTTCACATAAGGGGGATCTAAAAGAAGGAAGAGGAGATTATTCTAAGCAAATGAATCTGGACCTGTGATAACACAGGTTCAGGAGAAGGGGAGAGTGGAGCTGACTGGAGAGAAGGAGGAAGTAATGAGAAGTGGCTTTGGAAAAGCTGCTGGGTGAGGGGCTGGAATTTTATTATGTATTTATCATAAATATTTTATATTATGTATGTGGGGAGTGGCATAATTACATTTCAGTTTTAGGAAGATCTCCACACAAATTTACCCTAGGTCAGAAAGTTGAGAGATGAAACCAATTTGGGAATTTGTGTAATTAATCCATAGGAGAAAGACGATGATGTAGAGTCCAGAGCCCAGGTCAGGCACTGACAGCTGTTTTTACAAAGGGCAGATGGTAAATATTTTAGGCTTTGCAAAACTCTGTCTCTAGTGCATTGATTCAGCCCTGCTGCTGTAGCTAGGAAGTACTCATAGGTAACTTATAACAAATTGAGCAATGCTTTGTCCCTGTAAAATTGTATTTACAAGAACACAAGATGAGCCATATTGGTCTGTGGGCCACAGTTTGCCAACCCTGTTCTCCACCAAGGGAGTCATCCCCTCTGGGTATATTTACTATATACTATGCTGCTCACATGTGGACTTGTATAGTTGATTCATTGCTACCCACAGTAAAGAGATGTAAGGAAAGTATGGGATATAAACAGGAAATGTTTTTTAAATTTCATTATATTTTTGGAAAAATATCAAAAATACATACCTGCATGACAACAAACATGGACTCAATTCCACATACCTGTCCAGTTCCTCTACTCAGTGGCATAGACCCAAGGCCCGAGGAGGAGCTCTACAACAATCATTGCTAGTCATTGTAACTTGAATCTCAAATCTTTATTTGGCTAGATTCCTGATGGTTTTCTTTTAGCCATCAGTACCTCACTGAATGGCTAAATTCATTTGCATTTTTTTTTCTCCTACAAAGTTAGCACTTGAATTTCTGCAAGTAGAATGGCTCTTCACTGACACTCACCCCATGCTTGGGCCACCTCAGTTATTTGTAACTGATGAAGACAAACCCCTTTTAATAACAGCTTTAAAAAGCATATTTAGGAAACAAAAAATGGAGCAAAGCATCATATTTCAAACTCAGACTTAGGGGTTAGCTTGCATGTCCCAAATGCTCTGGGCCCCCAGTGGAGGGTCCTTCAGTAGATGATATTTATGATCCCAAATGGGGATGGGGATGACATGCTCTCATTAGGTCCTAACTCTCATATTTCTATCTATTCACACCCCCAAGTACCTCCTTGAAACTTCTTCTATTCTATTCTCTACAGATTCCTCTGGATGTCATTGGTGGACACATTGGGCACCACCTGCTCCCTGCCCTACCCCACCCTGCCTCCTCCCCTCTTCTCCTTCCCTCCCTCCCTTTCTCTTCCTCTACGTTATTATTTTTTCTAGACCTAGTAATGAACTGAAGTTCATTTGCCCTGTCCGTTGCTCTGTCTTCCAGGTGTTGAAGAGCTCTTCCATGTGACTGGCTGGGATACAGCATGGGGCCTAGCCCCAGCCAAGCTCCCTGGTTCCGCATGCACTCTAACACTGCCCTCTTCTATCTCATGCTTTAGAATGCTAAGAGCAATAGCTCTGCCACCATCCCTCCTTTAAGGTGTCATGGAAATTAAAAGTTGATTATAGAAAAGAGCAGGACACATTTCCATTAAGCATCATAAGGGCAAATTTATTTATAATATTCTTTAGAGCTACTGTTGATTAGGTTTTTCCTTCCAGGGCTTCAGTGAACTTCCTGGTAAAAGTGTGTGAGGGTCCAAGATTTACAGCCAAGGGTTCTATTGTCTCAGTGGACTGAAATGTGGCCACAGAAAGCTTACACAGCTGTCAAAGACAAATCTCCATTTTGACTGCTCTCCTAAGACTTTCTCATCGCGGTATGAAGACACTAATATTAAAATGGTTCCGAATAAAAGTGGAAAAAATACTTTTAGCTGGCTAGTATGAAGTATTTTTTACTTCCCTCTCATAAATACCCACTTGTTCACAGACATTAGAAGGAAAAAAAAACATAATTTCTAAAAAGCTCTTAAAGAGCCAAGAAATAGAGCAAGTCTAAGAGGTAACTTTTAACTACACCACACCATTCACATTGCACCAAAAAATTGGTAAATTATAGAATCTTAGGACTATAGGAGACTTAGCCTTGATGTAGTACAAGAGCCTAGCATCTTCTCCTAACCTGCTAAGGGGTCATCTAGTCATGGGCAATAATTGATTGTTGAAAAGTTACTATGTGCCAGACCCTGTGTCAAATGCTAGGGTTACAGAAGCAAGACTCTCAACAGTCATTCTCCTCAATTTTGAAAACTCCTAGTGACAGGGAACTTCCCACATACACAACTCTTACTTGAAATAGCTCTGCATGTCTGAAGTTTTTACTTAAGTTGCTCATGCAGTTTCCATGTATTGGTCCTATTCCCATCCCTCAAGATCCACAAGCTATACTTTTTCTAATTATAATCTAAGGCCCAAGAAAACAGTCTCAATCTCCTCCTTGACAAATTACTGGACAGAAAAAGGGAGAGTATATAAATGTTTTCCCCCAATGCCAGGAAAAGGATGAGATGATACCCTTCTGAACTGGTCATACATGAGATGACCCATCTTGAAGAGTTAACCATTCATCAGCTTAAACTGTCTCTGGGAACCTGAGGGTACTCTCTGTACAAGGCCATGGACGCATGCCAGCTGACAGTGCTTTGGCATTTAAGGGCCAGCGGCAGGCCACCTCAAAATGTGCCACTTTGGTGTATTGATCACTTTGGCTTAAAGTGACTGGAGAGACAGCCAGTGCAAAAGGGCTTCTCTGACCCCCACTGACCTCCCCACCCTACCTTGAAACCAGGAAATAAATATCCCATAGGAAAGGTGCCCTCTCTGCACCATGAGGCCATGAGGTAGAGAAACAGGCTTATCATCAGAGACAAAGAATTCAAGGTAAGAAAAGCCTATATAAACAAACCTTGTGACATTTTACTAATTTACAACCCAAGCCTAAATTCCATTTAGAAGTCCTTGCTAATTGAAGCCCCCAAACTAATATAAGTTTTCTTTGTCCTGTCAATTCCTCATAGATCTATTGTCTTTTTGTCTAAAATGTATAAAACTTCTTGCTTTAGTGTGGGTAAAATTGGAGTATTTCCAGAATCTCTCACCTGGTTTTAGGGCATCTCCTTATCAACAGGTGTTTCTAAGGGGTGGAGAGAAGTAGTTCATCTCCATTCAATGGGTAATTACCTGGGCAACAGAGGGCTTACCTGAACCTGAGAGGTTGGGGGGAGTATTCGCTTGCTTCTGCCATGGCAGGAGAGAGAAAGAGATGCTGGATGGCTTTTTTGTAAACAATAAATGGGTTTTAAACTTTATTTCTCCCTTTGACTGCTTTCAGTTTCAGCTAGATATTTTGCCCTGGATTTCCTCTCCTTGGAGTTATATCTGACAGTAGTCGGCAGGAACTCTGAGCCCAAAATCTGTCTAAATGGGTGTGATCTTTGGGCAAGCTGCCCCTAGAGATGATGGGGAGATGCCCAGAACACCCCCTGTGGACAGTGGAGAGGCCCCAGAGGGTGCAGCTTCACCTGGGAGGCTTCCAATTTGGGAGCCCCTAGTGGGGAACTGGTCTAGGATAAAGCACCTCCTAGAGGGGCGGGGCCTTCCCCAGAACTGGGGAAGTGGGGAGACACTGGAAGCTGCAGAATTAGCCCTCTGTGAGATAGAAGATTGCTTAGAGGCCATGAGTGGCTGTGTAGCAGCTGGCATTATAGGGTCTCTTTTCCTAGAGATAGTGGAAAATGTTATCGAGGAGAGAGAGAGTGTTATACGGGAGAGAGAGAGGGCTATGGAAGAGAAAAAGAGAGCTATTGAGAGGGTTATCAAGGAGAGAGAGGGACTTCGGCAGGAGAGAGACACTCTTCGGCATTGCTTGGAGGAGCTGAGCGATGATGACCTATGGAATGTCCTGAAAGAAGAGAGACAGTTATTGAGAAAACAGATCATGCTCCTGGAAGATTCCTTAGCAGTGGCGAGGGGGGAGGTGGCAGAAGAAGCCACACTGCAGGAGGCCGTGGGGGAGGAGGAGGAAAGAGTGGGGCCTTCAGCCCCGGAAATGGTGGAGGAGCTCGGGGGAGAAGATGACGAGGAGGGGCCATGGACCGATCTGCTGCCGAGGCCACTGCCCAAGGTACCAGCCTCTCCTGTATTAAAGGCCCACCTGGCTGTTATTTTAAAAAATAAAAACTAAACAACCGTGAGCTCTTCAGGGTGAGGAGTACTCCATGCTGTGCCCCTATACCCAGGATGAGCTGGTGGACATGCGCATCTGCTATAGGCAGAGCCATGGGAATCTCTGCCTACATGGCTTTTACGTCTCTGGGACATGGGGGTGGAAAATATTGTTATGTCGGATACTGAAATGAATAGACTGGCTTCCCTGACAACTCACCCTTCCCTCCAGCAGCAGTTGCAAAGTGCCCGTCATGCCTTAGGTAGTCAGACACTTCTGGAATGGCTGACAGCTGCCATCAGAGCAGTTTGGCCTAATCAGGGTGATTTACCATATTTACCCACTAGCTGGAAAACATATGAAGAGCTCCAACAGGTATTGCAGAAGTTGCACATGAAAAATATCATCTATACTATGGACCCCCAGGGCCCCAATGAGGAGTTGTTCACCATAGGAATGAGAAATCTGGTGTTCCATACAGCTCCCCTATCTTATTTGGGTCCTTAGTGACTATTCTTGCCCCCCACATAGAATAACCCATAAGTGAGACTACTCATATGTTAGCAGATCTTAGGGAGGTTGAAACAGTAAGGGCACAGAGGGGAGTATAGGCTACAACTGAAAAGAGAGGTTCAAAAGGCCCTGTGAAGGTCTCAAGGACCCAGATGTGGGTCAATTTGATAAAGACTGGGGTAGTGAAAAAAAACGTGATGGACAGCCCAACAGAATCTTGTTAGAACTGTGGTACCAATTAAAGCCAGAGCAGCAGTTCCAGCTGCTGAGGTCAAGGACATGAAAACCAGAGTCAAGGCCTCATGCCCGGCCTGAGTCAATGTGAAACTTCCTGGGGGACAGTACTCAGGATTCTCCTGGGCCCTCGCCCCCACAAGAGGTTGATTGGGCATCACAGTTCGAGTGGGGGGGTGTCAAGGTCCCCACCTTGGGGAACATGGTGGGGACCGGAGGCCACATGTCGAATGAGCAGTTCATTGGTCCCCTGTGAATGTACAACATGTGTCCTGGCACTGGTGGACACAGGAGCTGAGTGTTCTCTGATTTATGGAAACCCTCAGCATTTTCCCGGGCCCCCTGCTGTGATAGATGGTTATGGGAGTAAGACAGTTAGAGTGAAGAAAGCCCAAATCCCATTGAGGATAGGGCATTTACCCCCAAAGGAGTATACTGTGTACTTTTCTCCCAAACCTGAATATATTTTGGGGGTAGATATTCTGCAGGGCCTGTGATTACAGACCACTGCAGGTGAGTTCTGCCTGTACCTTGGGTGACAAATACTAAGGAGCATAAATTGTCTGGGGAGCACAAGGAAATTGGAAAAACTCTACAGGAGTTGGAGAAGGTGGGCATCATAAAGCCCACTGACAGTTCTTTTAGTTCTCATGTGTGGCCAAGTGAGAAACCCAGACAGCTCATGGTGTATGACCATGGATTACAGAGAATTGAATAAAATCACACATTATAGCAGCCATTCTGGACATACTCAGTCATGAGTTGGGCACGAACCATTATGTTGTAGACCTTGCTAATGCTTTCTTCTCTATTGACATAGCCAAGGAAAGTCAGGAACAGTTTGCTTTCATGTGGGAAGGCCAGCAATGGACATTCACTGTCCATCCACAGAGATATCCCCACAGTCCCACCAACTGTCAGGGATTTGTAGCCCAGGACTTGGCCACATGGAAGAAACTGCAAATGGTATGGTTGTATCACTACATTGATGTTATTATGCTCGCGTCTGATTGTCTTGAAGATTTAGAAGGGCAGTTCCTAGACCGCTGCAACATCTACAGAAGAAAGAATGGGCTGTGGACAGCACCAAGGTTCAGGGACCTGGTTTGTTGTCTGGTCGGATAAAACTAAAGTTGTTCCCAAAGCAGTCATAGACAAGGTCCAGGCTTTCCCTACTCCTACCGCTGTGGCAGTATTACAAGAGTTTGGGGTCTTTTGGGCTACTGGACAGTGTTTATCCCACAGCTGGCACAGATTCTGAAGGCTTTATACCGGTTGGTACAAAAGGGCATCAAGTGGAACTGGGATATAACATGTGCATCTGCTTTTACTGCTGCTAAGCAAGCAGTCAAGGTCATGCAGGCCTTGATTATAATGGACTCATCAAGGCCCTGTGAGCTAGCTGTTCATGTAACCGAAGATGGTTATGGATGGGGCCTTTGGCAGTGGCTTGAGCAGACACACCAACCTATTGGATTTTGGTAACAACTATGGAAAGGAGCACAGGTCCATTACACTTTGATAGAGAAGCAACTGGCTGCTGTGTACCACGCCTTGCTGGCTATGGCATCCATCACCAGAACAGCTCTGACCAAGGTAATAACCACCTATCCCACTGCGGGGTGGGTGCAAGACTGGACCCAAAAGCCATGGAGTGGCATGGCACAGATGCCTACACTGGCCAAATGGGGCACATATTTACAGCAGCATAGTGCCCTCTCTTCTAGCCCCTTCAGTGAAGAACTTCAGTGCTTACTGGGGCCAGTGACGTATACCAGTGGTAAGCAGGAAGAACTTGCTTTTGAGCCATTGGTAGCTGCAAGTTCTTATAAGAACAGAAAAGCCCCTATACCTGAAGATGCATGGTATACAGATGGCTCCAGTTGTGGGCAGCCCCCAAAGTGGAGGGCTGTGGCTTTCCATCCTAAGACTGAGACAATATGTATGGAGGATGGAGAGGGGAAGAGCAGCCACTGGGCTGAGCTGCTGGCAGTATGGCTCATGATCCCCCAAGAGCCTTCCCCTATAGTTGTCTGCACCATCAGCTGGGCTGTCTATTAGGGCTTCACCCTGTGGCTACTGACATAGTACCATACCAACTGGATAGTTGGTCACTGGCCCCTTTGGGGGCAAGAGTTTTGGCAAGACCTATAGGCCTCTGGTCAGATTAAGACTGTTACCATATATCATGTGACTGGCCACTTGCCTTTGGCATCCCCAGACACACTGACCCAGGTGCGCAGGCTAGAAGGAAAGCCTGTCTCTGATGTAGCCCAATGGTTACATCAGCATTTGTTGCACATGGGGAAAAAAGACAATGTAGGCTGTAGCCCATTGGTGCGGCTTGCCACTGACCTTTGAAGAAGTCAGCAGAGCCCAGAAGGAGTGCTTTGTGTCTTCTAAGAGGTACTTACACCATGTCCCACAGCAACACGGGACAAGAGTAAAGGGGCCAATACCCCTTTTCAGGTTGTAGATAGACTATATTGGGCCTCTGCCCATATCAGAAGGATATTGGTATGTCATGACTTTTGTGGACACAGCTACTGGACTATTGGTTGCTTTTCCTGCACATCATGCAGATCAGCAAATCACCAAAAGGAGCCTAGAGTGTCTCTTTGCAGCCTATGGCCAGCTGTAGGTGATTGAGAGCACATTCAAGGCACCCACTTTACTGGACATGCATTACAAAAATGGGTGCAGCAATTAGGAATAAAGAGGAAGTTTCATGTACCATATAACCCTACCAGGGCAGGAATGATAGAGAGATGTTTTCTTCTCTATTGACCTAGCAATATGTCAATATGTCAAAAATCATTCAACAGTGATTTGTTGAAATCTGGCCTGAATTCAGACACCAATAGTCTACCGGGGTGGTCAGTTCACTTATGGATAATGCTATGGGGTTTGAATGAGAAGCCCCGAGAAGGAGTCTTGAGCCCTGTGGATATGCTAACACACATTGCTGCCTCTCCTATACAACTGTATGTGCAAACCAAAGAGGAGTTATCAAAGCCAGGATATGGCCAGCAGAGCAACATCCTGATGCCAGCCCCTACTGCATTAAACCCTGGAGACACTGTTGAGTGGACATGGCCCTGGACATTTCAACACATGAACCAGCAATGGCTGGCTCTTCTGGCACTTTGGGGGGTAAGGCCTGGAAGCTGGCCTCGTATTCCTGGAGTAACAGCAGAGTGGCCCCCAAAGATCACGGTAGTGTACGCAAAGCATCCAGGAGGTAGTTTTGTTTTATCTTTATGGCCAGTGCGTGTACCTCCTGTAAGCCTATATATATATTGACCCATCTGTAACTCCCACAGGCAGGGTGGTGAAAGTCTCATATACTAGACCAGGACGAGATACCATTCCTGCCACTGTTCTATCACAGGACCACTCTCTTGCACGTATCCTATCTGATGGACAAGATTGTCTTAAAGATAAGATACATATGCTGGTGTCTTAAAGATAAGATACATGTCATTAAAACATGTATCGAATCGCCCTTAAGGTTATTTTCTTTGATAGTCCTTGTGGCCTGGATGTGCCCCCTGGCTGCAGCTACCATGTGATGATTGCTCTGAACCCTTTACCTCTTCAGCTACTGCCTGTGGAATGGGTGAGCTATGGACTTAATCTGCATAGGACTTTGAACCTAGCTGAATCCTCTAGCTTGAGGATTATCATGATTTTATTGCTGTTGCTACTGTATGCCATTAGTCTGGTTACAATGCTCCAGTTTTCTCACCCAGGGACCATTGCAGAAGAGGGGGAATGAGTAGATTGTAAAGGGAGATTTCTGGAAGAGTAGCCTGTGGGTGAAATTGCATCTCCATATCAACAGTCATTTCTAAGGGGTGGAGAGAAATACTTCATCTCCATATCAGCGGGTACTTACCTGGGCAACCAAGGGCTTATCTGAACCTGAGAGATTGGGAGGAGTATTTGCTTGCTTCTGCTGAGGCAGGAGAGAGAGATGCCAGATGCCTTTTTTGTAACCAATAAACGGATTTTAAACGTTATTTCACCCTTTAACTGATTTTGGTTTCAGCTAGGTATCTTGTCCCAAGATTTTCTCTCCCCGGAGTTATACTTGGTCATTTCTTTGGGTCTCAATTTCATTATTGGGCCTCCATTGGTAGGAAATTAAACTTAGTCTTTTTCTTCTGTTAATCTGCCTCATGTCAATTTGATTCTTACACCAGCCAGAAGCACTTTGAGGTGCAGAGGAAAATTCCTCCTCACGGTCATGGTCAAGCCCAGGATAAAAGGAAGGAAATCTGGTAGAGCAGGCACCTACAGAGCCAGCAGTCTCAAACCTCTTATTATTTCATTAAGTATTCTATTTCTATGTTATTAAAATGTTTCTTTTGATAGTCAAATATACATCAATTTACATTAGAATAAGAGGTATATCTTCCTGTCAAAATACATTAGCAATGTCCTTGAAGTAAGGCTGCAGAATTGTGCTGAAATGTAGATTGTCATTAGGATTAAACACAGCTGAAATGATCCAGCTCATATTTCCTACCATGGACCACACAGAATCATGGGCCCTATCTTCTTTAGATTACAATAAATGTTAATGATAGTGATTTGTAATTCTTATTTTTTTCTCCCATAGGCATCATTGTTCTGGACAAGTATTTCTCCTAGTTCCTAGAGGGAGACAGGAGAGTCAAGTATGGACTTTATAATTTGGGCTTCATAACTGTTTTGCACTCTTTTTTAGGAACCTCAGATACTGCTAAAAACACAGTTTTTTTTCTCAGGTATTTGAGCCTGAAATTAAACTTTTGAAGTATGGCCTTTGGAGGATTCTGTTTCTTTTCTTCTTCCCTTTTAGTATTGATTTTTCTCCTTTCATTTGTTGATGCTACTTCTTTTCTTGTTGCTGGAGATTTGTTAGAGCCACATCTGTACATGATTTCTTATTTATGTTTGTTTTGTACATGAGCATCAGATGTTTCCACTTATAGCTCCCCAATCAGTCAGAGTTCTGTGTTAGTCAGAGCTATGGCTTAGACAGAATGAGGAATCCATCCCCTCCCTCTCTCGCAATGCAGGCTCATCGAAGAAAACAGGTCAGACTGCCTTGCAGTGGTGGTGATCGAATGTTTACTGTCTTAAGAAATAAAATAGCATAAGCATACAGCATTGTGGATAAAGTGAAGGTTCCTATGGCCGGGATTCTCACCTGGCCCTGGTCGGCTTACTCACTACACATGTGTGGGCAATACGTTGTTGTTGACTCTATATAAAGAGCTCTGCCCAGTGCGTGATATGGTGGCATGGCTGCAAGGGTGCAGGAGAGCAGAGGCTGGAGTGGTGACAGCACCAAGGATAGAGACTGAGATGACTGGGGAGGGTAACAGGCCCAGAGGCAGAGACCAGCTTGCTGTATGCAGACTCGCTCTGAGTGGATGGGATTCTAGTGATTGACCTGCTACCGTGGGTATAACCCTTTCACCCCAAGAACACTCTACTGTCATTTCTCTGGTCTCATTGAATCCATAGTGAACTTGCTCGGGGCTGAAACCCATTGGCAAGTCAAGCATTAAGTTGCCAATGCTGGGAACTGTGGGCATCAGGGGGATTAACTGAATTTTATAAGTTGGCCATAGGAAATTGAAAAAGTTTGTCAATATTCCCTTGTGAGATCATGTCTTTTAACAGAACGAACTACTCCAGGTATTCCATAACAAATCATACTTCTATTTTAAAGGTACAAAGCCACCTATAAGGAATATGCTCCCTGTGGTAAACACAGTTCATACAGTTCTGCAAAGGTGATGGATGATGGTTTCTACTGCAGCATATTACATATTCACACACCTTTCCACTCACCTTGGAAAACAGCAGCCATCCCCTGAGATATTCCAAGCAAGCTCATCATGTGAGATTCTCTGCTTTGCATGTGTGTTTTGGGAGGGTGGGGGAAGCTGTCATTTCCCTGAGGTCATGAGATCACTGGGTGCCCCTGTGCTCTGATAGCAGCCTCACTGAGGAGAGAGTGTGAGAGCTGCAAGCATTTTCCCAGCCTACCAGGGAGTTCTGTGAAGACTGCAGGAGGAGTACGTTGTGACTACAGCAGATTTGGGTGGAGCACTGAATACTGTGAGTATGACCCACTAATGACCCTGACACAAGACCTTTCCTTTACAAAGTAATACGACATAATAAATAAAATATTGGGATTGATTTAGAAGATCCAGATTCTTGTCCTTAATCTAGTTTTTGTCTGCTATGTGACTTAGGCAAATCATGAAAGTTCTCTGTCTTCATTTCCTATAAAATTGTAATAACAACACCTCTTCCTTTTTTCCAGAGTAATGGTGAAAATCAAATTAAATCACATCAACAAAAAATTTATGAAGTCCTCTGCAAATGACAGGCAGGACTGTTACTGGGCAAAGTTGGTAAATGATTCAATCCACATATTCTATCCTTGTCTTGTCCTCACACAAACGGCATTGAGCAATTGATACTGCTCAGTGGGACCACAGCATATAAAGACAAAAATAAGCAGGATCAGAACTTCTTGGGCTTTGGTTCTTGTCTACTAAAGTACAGTTGGCATAGTGCTAAACAGTCTGCAAACTCTCTTACTTGCATTGTCTTGTCTTATCAGCCTCAAGGCATAAATACTTCCTCCACTTTATAGACATGGCAAGTGCTATTGAGGCAGGTTAAGTAGCTGTACAGTCACACCATTGGCTCTTAGAAGAATTTAAGAATTCAAGGAGAAGATTTAATCTGATCTAGCACTATCACATAAAGATACCAACTGTCTGCGTGACCCTCCTATGTATGTAACATATATTTATTTAGCACCAACTGTGTGCACAACACTCTCTTAGTCACTCAGGATACATCAGTGGCTAACAGGCAAATCTTCCGCCTTCATGAAGCTCATCTTCTGGAAGCAGGTGGCTGGCCATAAACAAACACATGACTATGCAATGTGTCAAACATCAGTAAATAAGTTCTACTGAGAAAAATCGAGCATGGTAAGGAGAACAAAGGGATATAGGATGGATGAAGATGCTCTTATTCTATATATGAGGAAACTCTGAATGAGGAATGGCTGTGTGCAGAAACCTGAGTTGAGGTCAGGGATTGAGTTGTGCACGTATTTTAAGGAAGGGTGTTTTTAGCAGAGGAAGCAGCAGGCACAAACAGATGTGCAATCAAGCAGGCCTATTCCAGGACCACCAACAAGGGCAAGGTGGCCAAAGTGTGTCAGCTGACCAAACAGGACTATCGTAGGTTCAAATGAGACTGCTTACACAGTGGTAAAATGGATTAGGTTAGTCCTTGTGGGCCTAAGAATTTATTGTGCATGAGTGTGAAACTGATTCATGGATCTCTGGAGTTACTTGCTTTTTCATTTGAGCAGGTGGGATGTCAGTTCTACTCCATCTTAACAATTTTAACCTGGGTATGTTAATAGTTTTCCAAAATACTTTCACCTTTAATCTTAGAGTGAGGATAGGGAGGAAAATTTTTTTTCTGTCCTAAGTGGGAGGTCAAAATTGGATTGCATGCATTTCATCTAAAATCTTGTATTTAGCTCTCCCTTTTAGTGAAATAATCCTTCCAAGAGGCATCCTCATTAATAAAGAAAGTCTTAAGTCCCTACTGGAAAACTCCCCTCCCCTGAGAATCTGCTCCTCTTGGAATGGAAATAAGCCCTTCTTGCCCCAGTGGTTATAGATGACTGGGCATACCTTATCCCAGTACACCAATCAGGTGGCACTTAACATATTCCCCAGACATCTTGAGAAATTAGATCAATCTCCCTTTGCCCATTAAAAGGCTCATAAACAGTTGCAACATCAAATTAGTGCTGGTAGATTTCTCCAACTTGGAACATGTTAAAATTCACAGTTGGGTAAAAAGAATCAATTAGGGCCAGACAGGGTGTTAGAAGTTAAACAATTTGTCTACCTTATGATTCCACATTCTGGGAAGGGTGTGTGTGTGTGTGTGTGTGTGTGTGTGTGTTTATAATTCAGTTCAAATTCAAAATCGCTCATGTGTACAGTTTGTATAATTCAATCCATGATTGAAGCAGAAACTACCCACAGAGTGTGAGGGTATTGCTTGGAAGAGTCAAAAAAGGCTTGTATTTGTAACTTTGTAATTTGTAATTAAGTATATTGTAGCTTTCCTATCTCCTAAACCTGGGCCAGCTGAGTTTAAATTTATATGGAGGTGGGCAATTATTCAGCAAATAGACTCTGCATCCAAATAATAATAATCAAGGTGAAAACATCAGACCTAGCTACATGCCTCTGCTCCTAAAGCGGTTAGGAAACAGACAATTCTCCAGCATTATTTTTTTCTACTTTAACACTTTCTAACTGTAGGCAAAAAAGAATGCTAAAGGAGAATGAGTAGAGGTTACTAACCTAAGGTCATGATCCCCTAAGGCGTCTGAGGAGAATTCAGGGAGGTTTATCAATTTCAATGGGGAGGGGATTTACATCTTTATTTCCACTGCTGTCTAATTGCAGTGTAGCATATTCTTTATATATGAATATAGGGGAACTACCACAGTAGTGAGAGCAGTGCCTGTGGCTTTATCACTGAGAGAAATCACAGTTATTTTCATATCAGATTATACTTGTTGTCAATATCCTTCCTTACTGGACATTTCTTCAAATTTATGTTGGACTCACTGCTGGAGTTTATTTAATACATTAATTATGAAGCACATGCTACATCACTTTTGAAAACATTTTGATAACTGCATTCTTATACAATTAGTTTCCTTGGCAATCCTATGTATATGTCAAAGGTTGTCTAGAGCTTTAAAAATGATGAAGAACCCTAGGTCTTGAGAAACATGGGGCTGCCATTCCTAAGAGACTGTGCTGGTGACTCCACCCAAAGGGACTTCCCCTGCCTTCCCTTCACTGTGTCTAAATGTCTACCAATAAGAGAATTCACTTTGAATATGAAATTTCTTCCAGGCACATAATTAACACCACACGACATTAACTCATAGCATAAAGGAAACGAAGAATATAGTTGGCTATCAAGTAGTTATTATCCCTAGCACTATACTAAGTATTTTACTTAAAATTTCATTTAATCTCAGAAAATGGGAGTGTCCTATTATTATCCCCATTTGACCAATAACGATACTGAGACCTTGCCCAGGAATACCCAATTAGATCCTTTTGGGAAGGAATGATGGGAAAAAGGTATCTAAATTGAAAGTTTTCCAAGTGTGATCTGCAGACCCCTTGAGACTTTTCGGAGGGTCTATGAGGTCAGAAGTGTTCTGAGAACAATTCTATGATACCATTTGCCTTTTCCATTGGGTTAGCATTTGCACCAAACTGCAAAAGCAGTGGTAGGTACAACTTCTGTGCCTTGGCATAAAACCAAAGTGATGTATTGTTTCTCATTGCATGCCTCACCACCATGCCTGCACAGAAAAAAGAAACAAAGAAAGAAAATGCCTGTTTCACTGAAGAATGTCCTGGTGAAAGAGTGAAACTTAATAATTTTAATATGTCTTGAACTTTGTATATATTTTTAATATTCTGTGTGACAGAATAGGAAGTATATGTACAGCAATTCTGCGTACCAAAGAATCATGACTATCTAGAGATAGAGGGTGACAAGCTTTGGTCTGAGCTTACATCTGGTCCACAAAGCCTAAACTATTTCCTCTCTGGCCCTTAACAACAACAACAAAAAAAAATGGTGAACAGGAGGGAAGCAGCTGTGGGATCACTTGAATTGTGAGTTGAACTAGCTGCATTTTTCAAGACACGCTATTTTTCCTTTAATGAACTACAGACCAACTATGATTCTTCAAACTGGTACCTCATAGATGCTTTCTCAAAAATGAATGAAGTGTCACGTCAAGAAAATAATTGGTAATATATATTGCCAGTGATACAATTTCAGCTTTCATAGGCAAAATGAGGGTTTTGGAAAACTTGAATCTGTCACCATAAGCTTGACAACTTCCAAATATTTAAAGACTTTTCAGAAGAGATGGGTGGTCTTATTAAGTGAGTGTTATTTTTTATTTTGTGTAATGAAATGTGTCAATACTTGGGAGAACTGCATAAATTTGGTGAATCAATATTATCCAAAAGACCATATGATTTTCCAAAATTGAGCATGGTAAAAAATCCCAGTGCAAAAGAAATCAATGGATGATAATGAGATAAAATTTACATATAATAAAATTCACCCTAACTGTACAATTCAGAAGAGTATTTAAGTATGTATGCAGAGTTGGACAATAATCACCAGGACCTAATTTTAGGACATTCTGTCACCCCAGAATGAAGTTCCTTTCCCATTTAAGTGGCTCTCCATTCACACCTCCACTGCTAAGTGTCCACTAATCTACATGTTGTCTCTATAAAGTTGCCTTCTTTGGATATCTCACATAAGGAGATTATAAACTCTGTGGTTTTTTGTGACTGGTTTCTTTCACTAACTGCACGATACATTGTAGTATCATGTATCAGTACTCCATTCTTTTATATTGGCAAATAGCATTCCACTATAGGGATAGACCATATTCTGTTTTCCCAGGTTTCCATTTGGGGGTTACTGTGAAAATTGTTGCTATGAACATTTGCATACTGACCTATGTATGGGCATATGCTTTCATTGCTCCAGAGTGAACACACAGGAGTAGAACTGCTGTTCATATGGTAACTCTGTATTTAACAGTTTGAGAAACAGCCCAAGTGACTGCACAGTTTTACTTCCTCACCAGCAATAAATGAGGGTTCCAGTTTTCCCACATGCTTTCCAATGCTTGGTACTGTCCAACTTCCTGTAGCCATATCAGTGGGTGTGAAGTGCTACCTCATAGTGGTGTGGAGTTACTGCTCCCATGACTAATGATTTGCAACATTTTCCATGCCCTTATGCACCATTCCATGTCTTCTGTGGAGAAAAGTCTATTCAAATTCCTTATCCACTTTTTAAAACCATTTATTTTGACATATTTACATATTCATAGGAAGTTTCAAAAATTGTACAAAGACCAGTGGATGTCAATGTAATAGCATAAGACAATTTAATTGATGTGGTTTCACACTTCACACTGCAACTATCCTTTCAGAATTTACCACTCGTTGAGTTTTGGTATAATATCAAAGAAGAAAATCCACACTTAATCTTAAAAGTCTGTAAAAATACTTCTTTCTTTTCCAAATACAATATTTTTGAAGCCAGATTATCTTTACATACTTCAAACAAAATGACATATTTATTGAAAGATTGAATGCAGAAACAGATATGGAAATGCAGCTGTTTGCTAAGAGATTTTCAAAAATGCCGTGTCACTTCTCGTTAATTTATTGGGGAGAAATACAACTAGTTTTCACTAAGATGTGTTAATTTTAAATGATTGAATAACCATTAATTTTTTTTCTCAGTTTTCTAATATGGAAATATAGATATAACCCACATGAACAAAAGCTCTTTGGAATCTTCATCATCTTGAACATGTAAAGGGGTCCTGAGACAAAAGAAGTGTTAAAATTGCTGATCTAAGCCCCTGAGAAGACAAAGTAGGTGGGTGCAGACCCCCTGGGAGATGAGGCCAGCACTGCCCTCCTTAGGGGAGAGAGTGGTTGTCTGAAGGGAGATAGAGGGTGAGCACTACAGGTTTCCTACGTCTACATATACACATGCATGCAAACAGCCACCCACTGACAGGAGCTAGGAAGGAAGGGCTCAAGAGAAGTTTTCTGTGTACTAAAAGCAGTGTTCTGCACAGCATGAAAATTCAGGTCCAAACTTAATCCTGTACAACCCTTAAGTCTCAGGGCTTCTTACTGAAATACCATACCAGGGCCCTTCTCTGGCTATTCTGATACCCCTGCCTGTGAAGTCAGGACCGCAGGTTCCCCTCTGCTCTTTTACAGTGGCCCCAGCCCCTGAGCTTTCTTATTTTTCCCTCCAAACATCTGCACAGCCTCCTCCTATCTGCCTGCAGGTACATGCAGCCCTCTCAGTCATCCCTTCTTTGCTCTGCATGAAAGACAGCATAGGTGCCCTTGAAAATGATGACATATTGCTAAATACTGTTGCAAAATAGTGAAAGGGCAGCAAGAGGAACCCACACAGAAAGGAGGTTGTGAGCCTCCCCACAGGGCAGGTGAGGCCCCACCCAACCCAGATGGATCTCCTGTACATGGAGGATACACAACGACAGGAAGAGTGTTGTCTCTGGCCTTGGAAATCTAAGAAGTCCTGACTCTGCCAGCTTCATGTAGCCTTTTTGGAGTCCCATTTTCTCATCTACAATATGTGGCTTATGGGTTCTGCTAATATTCACTGAAGAAATACAAATCCAAGTGTCTTTAAATACAAAACTCTATCAATGTAAGTTATTGTTATTAAATCTAAAAGCACGTTTCATACCTGACTCAATGGATCATTGTGAGTATTTCATAAATAATGTAAGTGTATTTCACTATGGGGTAACAGCATAGAAATGCAAAGGATTCTAAGTATTACTGTTAATATCTATAATAATAACAGTAAGTATTATTGTTAACATATATACTTGGAAATCAAAAGACAGCATTCTACATCCTCTTCATTCTCTGATCCAAGGACACTTGACTTTGATGAATTTAAATATTGAATATGTTCCTTTTTTCCACTAATGGATTGGATTTTTATCTGAAACATGAATGTTTACTTTCTTCATTTCATTTCACATTTGCTTAGAACCACAATAGAAAAAAAAATTAAAGCAGCTTAAATTTTTGTGATTTAAAATAATAGTGATAATGATGGTGATGAATGAAAGCTCCTATCAGCACCAAAGAATGGCAGGCTGAAGGGGGTAGAGGAAGGGGGACACTTCCATGCCGCCAAAACAGAGCAAACAGACTGTATGCTGTGCTGCATTTCTCCACATGCCCCAGCAGTAAGCATTAAAGACTCAAGGTCACAGATTCTCAGAGATGTGACTTCTCAAGGGAAAACCTTAGGTCACCATGCCTTAAATGTGGGTGACTATATTTGGAAGAAAACATTTAACTTATTTCAATTGTCTCGTCTGTGCAGAAGAAGAGAATCAATTTCTAAGTTAACTGGGTCCCAAGCCGTCTACAGCTGTATAGATTAGATTTCATATCCTGAAATGCATTCTTCAGTAATGCAGAAACTGGTTTGGACTTTGGTTATGAGAGAAATCTTCTCTATCCAACAAGGATCCCCAGTAGCACCTGCGTCTCCTGGAAGAGCCACACTGAAACTGAACAAGTCAGCATTCGACAGTCACACACAGCACCTACTTTGCCCAAAAGAAATTTCTGGAACACACATGAAATGCTCACGTTAAGGGTCAGAAACAGGCTGACTTTTTGTAAGAGCTGATGATGAGAGAAGACAACAAAAAATATTATCAACTTCCTAATTAGCCTTTACATTTCAGAGACAATTTTCAACAGTGTATTTCCGCATTACATATGTCCTCAGTTTTGTAAAGGTTTGCTGTTTCCAGGATACGCAACGATAGGAAAACTGTTGGCTCTGGCCTTGGAAATCTGAAAAGTCCTGACTTCGAAATCTAAAAAACCTACCCATTTTCCCCATTCTCTCAGCAGCACTATGAGATCAGGTATACATAAATATGTATCTCAGCTTCCTTTTTTCTGCTTTTCTCCCTTTTATTTATTAAAAAAAGTTCAATAAGGCATTTAAACAATTGTACCAACAAACATCACTATACAAGGACAGAAGACTTGCTGAAACTAGACTGTCAGCCGCCAGACAATACTTCATAAGATCCCTTAAAAGGGATTGCACTCATTCAGAAAACTCTGAATTGGGCATAGGCAAAGAAGTTTAGAGGAGTCAAAACATAACCGTGTGAGTAAACATTTTTGAAAAGTAAAATGTACGGCAGGTGCTTTGCCACGACCGTCTATTGATGTCATTTTATTTCAGAGACCTTAATACCTTGCAGACGGTCACAGGATCCCCGACATTTCTGAACTGCTGCAGAGCAAAGGCCTGCAGGGCCAGTTTTCATCTCAAAACTCAACTTTCACTGAAAGTTCACTGATTCATGTCCCATTTGCCATACTCAGTAACTGATTTTTAAGTGGAACACCATTTGACACGACTTTTTTAAAAGGGTGTTCTTGAGTCATTTTATAGAGGCAAAATATGATAACCTTATTAAATTCCCTGCCCTTGTAGACTGGGTAATGTAACAGGCCTGTCCCCTGAAGGGCTGTATTGAGACAAGATGCATGGTGAAAGCAACAGCAATCTATTGTGTCCGGCTTCAAGGTGAGTCGGACAAGAGGAAAACTTTCCCTTTCAAAGCCTCTGGAGGAAGGACTCTTCAACTAGAGGGACTGAGGTGGAAGGAAAGGCAAAGTTTAGGGATATTTTTAGTATCTGGGAGTTAATTTTAATAAAAAGCACTTTGAACTCTTCTGAACTTTGGAAGACCCAAGATTCACGTAATAACTTAGCGGGTGAGTGTCACTGTCCCACATACTAGATTTCATAGCCATTTCCTCCACCAACTTTGAAATTTGACCATCAGAATAACAGAAGGCATTCAATAAGTATTCTCTTAACTCCGTGAAGTAGTAAGCAAAATTTTTTTTTCTAACAGGACACAGAAAATCCAAGTCCTAAGGGAGTTGGAGAAAGTGTAACTAATACATCTGCACAAACCAGTGACTCGCCAGGAAGTTCGTAGGCTTTTTCATTTACTGTGTCTTATTTAATGCTGACGACAGTCCCTTGAGGGGGATATTTTTATTCTCTCTTTTACAGATAAAGAAATCAAAGCTCAAAATGTGAGCTATCTTATGTAACTTACTAAGTTAAATCTAACAATTTATAAACTGCAACGGCCAGGATGTTTTACGACAAGGCCCTTACTTGGGAAAATGAGGTCTAAACTAAAAACAACTGTGTTTAGAGCCAGGCATTCACTTTCAATTCTGGGCTTCTTTATTTACCAGCTGAGGGACACCAGGTGAGTCACATCTGAACTTCAGTTTCCTTGGCTGAAAAATAGGAAAATAACTCCTGTCTGTTTAGGTTGTAATGAGTCCTCAAGATAACTATGTATTCCTATACATACACATGTGCATATATACACAAATATAAGGATTCCCAAACTTACATACCTATACAGGTTTATATGTGTGCATATCACAGAATCTGGCACAGAGAAGGTGATTTACTCATTGAACTACTTCATTAATTTTATCCTTTCCCTAAACTAGCTAAATTGGTTTGGAAAATGAGTTTATTCCTACTGGATGCTGACATGTATTTAGCCTTTTATTTTTTTTTCTTTAAGTCATCTCTTCAAGTTAAATTATATTAACCTGAATATACTCTTAACTTGGATTAGTAATCATTTCCATTTCATATGTTTACCAACTTCGCAACTTAGAATGAAAAGCAAAGACAGCCAGGGAACTAGAACAATCTAGTTTTTAAGTAACCGGCAAAGGGGCATTGTGATTTCAGAAAAAAATAACATGCATCTCAGAAATAACTTTTCCTATGTGCTTTAGTACTTTTAATTATTAGTATTTTTTGAAGCACCCAACTGTTTTTAGGACATCCATTTAAGCTGTTTGTTTGTCTGTGTTTGAGCCACAGATGGAAACTGAGGATTGGCTATTTGGGTTCCTCTTCTGTTCCCAGCTTAGCTTTGTTTTGAAATATTCCATGGTGTCTGGGTTTCCTACCAGTGAAAGTAGTGCAGCAAATTTCTCACAGAGTCACACAGGGCTTGGGAGGTGAGGGTCACAAAGATCATCACGTCTAACTCCTTTATTTACACATAAAGAAAGTGAGAATAGGAGCCATACAATGGCTTCTCAGAGGTCAAACTGCTAGTTGGGATAAATCCTGGATTAAACACATGCCACGTTGAGGGCTCTTTCCATTGGTTGTGGTCAAGTTCTAGCTTAGGACAGAGAGAGCTAGAGAGGAGAGTGGGCTGGGAGAGAATTTCAGACATGGTGATACTGTGACTTCAAAGCATGTTAATAAGATTTTCATGGGGCCCATCTCCCAGGCTATACTAACCTTCCCCAGCTTCAACCCTGGAAGCTCCTGAAAAAAAAAAAAACCACCCTTGACAGCTAGCTCTTCCTGAAAGCTTTTCTCTTTGGATTAAAATATTTCAAATCCTTAGACACAAGTGTGACCTAAAGTTTCCAGGGTATTCTTTCATAAAAGAAGATTATAAATCATAAAGCCCACCCTTCATGCAAAACCTTATCTTGCATGGTCACACTAAGATATTTCTTTAAGGTGAAGAAATATATTTTCTCTGTAGAATGCATTCCTTTTACTACTTCTAAGATGACTCTCAAGATGGCAATGTACGCACTTCTGTTGGGAGCAGGATCAGTGCCTGCTTCCCAGGACAGACTGTGTAGGTCAGACCCTTACTGCATACAGTGAGGCTGCAAGGGGCATCATTTGGCCATCAGTGTGTTTGCAGCAGGGAATCCTGAGTCCACTGAGCTCAACTCTGACATTCAGTCTGGCTGTGGGGACCAGATATACAGTTACATAAATTAATATACATGGGAGCTTGCAATAGAGGAACAAATGAACACAGTCAGTGGAAAACAGAGATGGGTGGTGAGGATATGGCATAGCATGTGGGTTCACATCTTTCCTGTTGAATTGGTTTTGGAGTCCATACAGACAGAAGGGTTGTTTGAATGAGCCACATTTATGAGAAACTGTACAATGTTCTGACATGAGCAGTGTCCTCTGGGACTCCTGTAATAAAGTGGGATAAAAGGTCCTTTCCCATCTCCCCTGATGTCATCCTCACAGCCCTGAGCAGGTTTCATTCTCTGACATCCCAGTCAAACATTAGCAGAAAGTGACTGTGGGCACAGGAGCATCCTGGCAACATGGAGAAGAGTCAATGAGATGGACAGACGGAGGAACAGGCACAGATCTGCTCCAGGGCAAACGTGCCCGCCTGCACCCGCACAGCACCCAGGACGTGTGGTGACCATATGTGGGCTCCGGTGGAACGTGGGCTTACTATACCTCCAGGCTGGGCCGCCTGGACATATGCGGATTTCACGTCCAAATACAGAAAATAAATAGCCAGTGGAATCGTCGACAACCCTTTTGTATTAAACAATAACAAAAAAACTTCAGTTAACTAACAAGCTTGAGCAGATTCCACATCTTAGGCATTGTACATCTTTTGATTATACTTTTGTACATCCTGTCTAGTGATTTATATTTCCTACACTTGTGCAAAAGTGAGCCTTAACCCCTCCATGTCTCCACATCTCAAGCTCCTCAAATCCCCATCATGCCCCTGATTCCCCAGAGCCAGCCTCTGTGTCCCCCACTGATGCTCCCTCCCTGGGTGTCCGCTCCCTGTGCCTCCACCTGGACAGTGACTGTATCCCTCACCTTCTCCCACCTTCCCCTTTTTAGTCACTTCTATGCCCCTATCTCTTTTTTTTCAGCTTTTATAGCTCCTAGATTTAAGCCTACTGACCACTGCAGACATTGCTGACACCTGGTTCATATTTATTGACAAAGAGAGAAGAGACCCTGGCCTCTAGGAGGTGTGCAATATCATTTTTGAATTAGTTTGTTGTTAGTTGCACATGTTTGAGTTGGGAAACCTTCCAAGTCAGAGCAATGCAAGACAGCAGGCGCATCAGGAGATGGCAAAATCTCCAGACATGGGTAGGTTGGTGGTTCAGGGAGAATCCTGTAAATGATACCAAAGAGTCAGAAACTGCCTCACAACAATTATGCCATCACAGAAACAGCACTGGACTTGGATTCAGAAAATGTGTTTAAGGCAAATCCATCATGAATTTCCTGTGTAATTCCAGTCAAGTTCCTAGACACCCTGAGCCTCAGTTTCCCTGTCTATAAAATAAAGGCAGTGACGGCTATGTGTCCACTTCACAGGGCCCTGGTGATGCTTCAGATTATGCAAAATAAAAGCCCTCTAACTGCAAAACGTTATGTAAAGATTAGGTCTGAAAATCTGAAAATTCTTTGTTCTTGGTAGTGTATAAATTGCAGGATCTAATAAAAATTACAAGCAGGAATTCAATACATTTGGATGAAATTATGACTCTGATTCAGGAGAGGGAAATGTACTTCAGATTAAAAGGAAAAAAAGATGCATAAAATCAGCATTCACACAGGTGAGGATGGACCATGGGTTTCACACCTTAATTCAAAATGGTCCTCTAGTAAAAAAAAAAAACAACTATTTTTCTATAGAAGGTTCTTTGAGATTCTTTCTGAGAACAGTTTAAAAACAAAAACAAAACCAACATAGCTGGAAAAGCCCTTGGAGCTTATTCATTTAATAGACAATTATTGAATATCTTCTGTGTGCCAGGCATTATTCTAAGAGCCAGAAATGCCAGGATGGAAGAAGCTAGGCCCTTCTTCCAAAAGTCTCATGTCCAGATCATGGAGAAATAGGCAGCGTGTCCCTGCTGAAATAGAAAGGCGAGGCCGAATAGGAGCAGCAGCGCGGCCAGGTGCTGCCTTTTCCCACATGAGTCATCATCTTTAGTTTCTATTTAGTGAAAAAAGCACAGTTACTCATTATACACACACACACATGTATGTAGTTTATGATTCTGAAAGTGAGGAGGTTTTCTGTTGTTGTTTTGTTTTGTTTTTTTAGCAAGTCAAAGGAGGGAATAGAATTCCAAACATGGTATTCCTATTTAAAAAAAAATAATACCTTTGGGGGAATTTCTAACATCTTCCAGATTCAGTCTCAACATTTAGTTTTAAAAAGAAAAAAAAATGTATACATTTATGTATCTCTTCTTACAAACTGAATTGAATAGCAAGTAAACACATTTGTAAATATTGAATATGGTCTGTTTAATGAGAAATTCATTGTTCTTCCATAAGTTTTTTTTTTCAACTCAAAAGGTCTGTTTTTTAAAACCATACAAAGAAGGAGCCATACTTTTCTCTTTTTGCTTAGAAGGCATTTTTGCAAACACTGTAAGAAGTCTGTGAAAAATGTTTACTACAACTGAACAAATAGGAGAAAGTGAATCACTTATCTAACTCAGCTGAGGAAATATGGCTCCAGGTAGGCACCACCCCTTCTGGTCTCAGCATTAGCATTTAAACAGCAAAGCACATGGAGGTGTTTCTGAAGCAATGGGAACCCAGCCCACTGTTTCAAAACCAAACTGACAACATTGTTCAATGCAGGTAACACTCTCCTCTATACTAATGTAGCCTCTGTAGATGCACACCCAGCAGCGAACGGCTGGGAGAGTCACCAAGACCAAGGCCAAATGGAGAGTAACTATCTCGCGACATGGCCAGGTATAACTATGATGTGGCCAGAAACCTGTCCTTGACTGATTATAGCACTGCAGCCAATTTCAGCTGTTTTATTATTATTAGAAAAAACTCATCGATAATGTAGAAGGAAATGGCAGGTCATCTGGCCCGTGAGAGTACTTTATCCAGTTGAGCAGTAAATGTTTCTACCACTTCCTGAGAGAAGCAATTCCATGCTCTAATAATGGCTGTTGCCAGGAATCTGTTTATTCCTAGTGGTCAGCTGACATTTTTCATATTTCATTTCATCTTGTTACTCTTAGAAACTTCGTCTCCTTGGAGCACTCTTAGAATCAGCCCTAGCCATCCTTTTCTCTGTCTCCCAGGAAGAAAAAGTAGCCTAAGAATGATATAGCACAAAAAAAGCAAGAATCAACTTTAATGCGATCCTAAATTATAGTGAGCATTTCCGAATGCTTGCACATATAATTGCTTTTCATCCTTACAACACTGTGATGAAGCTACAAAAGGGTATAAACTGGTCGATTCATGAAGAAACTGAGGCAGAAAAAGGTTAAGTCATTTGTCCAAGTGAAACCATTGTGAAGCTAGGGTTCTGCACCCCACGGGCAATGCTATGATGTTGGTCACTGAATGGGCAAATGCTGACTTAAATGGGATTATGTTGGGGATGCAGGTTTGCTGTGGATGCAACTAGCGCCTTGCAGGCACTGGAAGCCTCTCTCTAAAGCACTGTGCCAAGCAAAGTATTCCAGTGGGTCACCTAGAGGTTTATTACTTTTCTTGCCAATTTTCAACTTTTTTTTCCTCAGGCTGTACCAAGAGAAGGGAGCCATCATAACAGACAAGGGGACAGTTGTGGATTGCGAAATATCTTTTCTCCTTGTATTTTGGATGCTTTACTCATTTTTCACTGTGGATGTTCCTTTGTGATTATGTTTAGTTTTGACTAACAATGTTAATAATTAATACTTGCATGGCATTTTGGAATATACAAAGGACTTGAATGTCCCCTTACAGGTTATCACTCCAATACTGTAAGGCAGACAGTGGATTTCATTATCCTCAACGAGTAAAGATGAGTAAAGCAAGGTTTGGGGACCTTGAGTAACTTTCCTCAGGTCAAACAGCTCTTAACACAATCTTGGTGTTCTAACTTGCAACCCCGTGGCTTATACTGCATTGTGCTACTGCTCGTTTGCATTCACTGATCAACATCTGAAGGTGTGAGATAGCAGCCAGAAGCCAGGTGCTGAGAGAAACAAGCCCAGGCTCAGATGTTTTCTTACCACCGTGCCTCACACATCCCATTTACCCCCACTTGCTTAGATCCTTTGAGGTTTAAAAGTTCTCTTATAAGTGGTGATAATTTTGTTCCAATTGGAGGGAAATCTCAAAAAGTGATAGACAAGCAAAGTGATCTAAGTCCTTCCAGCGACATAATTCAATAATGATCTGAATTGCCTTTTGCACAGTGTTATGTTGCAACTGGTTTTATTTTGCATCTGACATCTTGATGGTTATGGAAATGGACTTTGGGAAAAGCGGCACTGGAAGAGAACTCCATTCATTAAAATGACAGCATGCTTCCTCTGCCATAGATTCAGAGCCTCATACCTTAAGATGCAATAGCCAAGAAGTGCTGAGAACAAAGGCTATTCGGCTGGTGACTGTAGATTAGCTAGCACGGAATCTCACCAAGATAAATAGAAGTTACTTTCATTGAGGATGAAATAAAATGGTTGTTTTGTTTTGGGGCTGTGGAAGATGATATACAGTTAAACCCTCTGCCAGCAGAGCTTCAGGAAAAGTAGACTGCCAGACAAATTGAATTGATTTCTTTATAGAAGTAGCTGAAAATAGAGCATGCCTGAGAATTCACCCCAATTTTCTTACATTTTAGCCTGGGCTTTCAGGAAGGGAGGGTGAAGGTGCACAGAGCTGAGGAAGTGTTAGTTTCTGGAGCAGACCCATAAACCCCATTTGTGGGTCTAGCTCAGGAAGTCAGAACTACTTCCTACCCCTACCTTTCCATTTCTCTGACCCTTCCACCCACCGCACACCTGCTCGGGTTAATGGTACTTGTAACCCCTTACCTGTGTGTAATGATGCTTGATTTAATAGCGCTAGCAAGGCATTTGGAGTCCCCCGAATGAAAGGCCGTGGAAAAGTACAAAATGGTATTATTATCTAGGTTAATGAGCAGTTGTTGGCAGGCAAAGTGAAGAGGATCAAAGAAAATGGCACCCAATCCGCACGCCAAGAAGTGACAATGGAGTTCCCTGGAGACTCTCTGCTCAGGCCAATCGTACTTATTAATGACAGGCACAGTAACACTTTGGTATCCTTTAGTGAAAGGGACTCTGAGAGTGTACAGGGCTCTGCTAGCATTAACTTAGTAAGCCCCTCTGCTTCTGTGGGAAGGGGGTGTGTGAAGTGGTATGTTCTCGGTTTCACAAATGGAGAAACTGAGGCATGCACCACTGTCTTTTCTCAATTCCTCACAATGGAGCAATGAGGAGAAGCAGAGAAATAGTGGAGGGAAGGTATTTTTAGCCAATGAGATCATGCTTGTTTTCTAAATATTTTTCACTGCTGTTGCGATTTATAAAAATAAGAGTGTGTTATATAGGCTTAGGGTCATGGAATGAATCCATTTCCTTAAAAAGAAAAGTACATGAATAATCAGGTGATGTGGATCACAAAACAGAGTCATTTCCAGAGACACCATGTGGCTTTAGGTAAGTTATATAACTTTTATACACATCAATGTACACACCTTGTAAATAACTGGAATGAACTCCTTTCCTCCCTTCACTGCATCTCAAATGGGAATAAGAGCTGGCAGAGTGAAGTGTGGAGCCCAGCCTAACACTTTGTTCTGACTAGTGGGAAAGAAAACTTGCATGTTGAATTTCTGTGAGGGAAGATACTCTAACAGGGTATTTGTTTCTTACAGCCCCAAGAACCATGGCCAAAAATCTAAGGAATGGCAAAGGAGAAGCCGTGGCCACACAGATCATGGCAGGGCCAACCAGCTGGATGTCACTGCGGGAAGAATAGGTGTCTGTGACCCAGCGTGGATTTAGGCTACAGTCTTTGAGCATTACTGCTTGATTTTGAGAGTAGAGCATTCATGTTTGTGCATGCACAGGCATGTGCACATGTGTGCACTTGACCTCTGATTGAATCTCAGGGCAGGCGGGGGATGTGTGGGCACAGGTGTGCTGCTGGGGATCACAAGGTTTACAGGGCCTCAGCTGGGAGGGGTGCCGGGGTCTGTGAGACCAGAGAGCACTGCTCCAGATAGCGCGGTGACAATGCACTGCCCAGCCACCTGCAGAAAAGCCTCCTTCTGAGGAAGATGGAGCTGCGCCCAGACAAGAAGGTAAGACTGGACCTGGAACCAAGAGGCCTGTCACAACTGTTTTCCTGTTTCTCAGGGAAGCATCCCCAGGTTCTCAGTGAAGTTGGTGTCTATCCAGCCTTGTATTGCGGAAACTGTGGAAGGTTAGGGTTGTGTGAGGCTGGAAGGAAGAGATGGCTTGGTGGGCAAAGACCTACACTGGCTTCTATCTGCAGGGCACTTCCCACTGGTTACTACAGGGAACCACTCCAGGGTGCCCCGAGCTGCTGCAGGAGGGAGCGCTAGATGCAGATGAAGATGAGGCCTCAAGGGTGGAAGGTATAAGCTGTTGTGTCCCTGTCCCCACCAAATACTCAGGGGCAGGGGCACTAAACTAGGGTTACACCATGCTGTGTTCAAGAGCAGGACACAGATGTCTGTGAACAGAACTTGTGTAAATGTGCTTGTACATATATGCATTGAAGAAAATACCTACAACCTGGCGAATGACCCAGAAATGGAAAAATGTGGTTATTGGACAATCTGTCTTTTTCTTTAAACAAAATTTGGTAATGTTACCTCCATTACTGAAGATAGGAGAAATTCCATAGCATTGTCTGTGGCCCCTATTTGCTACAGTTTCCTACCTTGCATCAGTGATCTTCTGCAGACAACCACTTCCTCACGGCCTTCCTACAGCTCAGGCTGCTTTAGCTAATTTTGTGCATCTCTGTGGTATCCCCAGCATACATTGCATAATGTAGGCCACCATGCATATGGCTGACTTGACTATCTCAAAGATTCAAAAAACCACTTGACAGCATTGGCAAGTCAGAGCACGGCTGCTATTTTCATGTCCATCTACAAAGGGTGACAAAAAGGTAATGATGATACATGTCTGAGGAAAAACAAACACTATACATTTAAAATAGTGTAGAAGTCATAATGATTACTGTGTCTTACATTATTAGGTTAAATAATATTTGTGGGTTCCTGCCTTCTGTACTCGACTGTCTCCTACCAACTGCATGCTAGATTCTCTAACCACATGACCCCATTTCAGCAACAACATAAGCAGGATCTCATTAATGCTATTTAAAACAAATGGGACTATATCAAACTAAAAGGCTTCTGTACAGCAAAGGACACCACCAGTAGAACAAAAAGACATCCTACAGAATGGGAGAATATATTCATAAATGACATATCCAATAAGGGGTTGACATCCAAATATATAAAGAGCTCACATGTCTCAACAACAAAAAAGCAAATAACCCTATTAAAAAATGGGTGGAAGATCTGAACAGACACTTCTCCAAAGAAGAAATTCAGATGGCCAACAGGCACATGAAAAGATGCTCCACATCGCTAATCATCAGAGAAATGCAAATTAAAACCACAATGAGATATCACCTCACATCACTTAGGATGGCCAACATCCAAAAGACAAACAACAACAAATGCTGGCGAGGATGTGGAGAAAGGGGAACCCTCCTACACTGCTGGTGGGAAGCTAAATTAGTTCAACCATTGTGGAAAACAGTATGGAGGTTCCTCAAAAAACTAAAAATACAAATACCATTTGACCTAGGAATTCCACTCCTAGGAATTTACCCTAAGAATGGAGGATCCCAGTTTCAAAAAGATATATGTACTCCTATGTTTATCCCAGCACTATTTACAATAACCAAGAAATGGAAGCAACCTAAGTGTCCATCAGTAGATGAATGGATAAAGAAGATGCTGTACATATACACAATGGAATATTATTCAGCCATAAGAAGAAAACAAATACTACCATTTGCAACAACATGGATGAAGCTAGAGGGTATTATGCTCAGTGAAATAAGGCAGGCGGAGAAAGACCAGTATCAAATGATTTTACTCATATGTGGAGTATAAGAACAAAGCAAAAATGGAAGGAACAAAAAGCAGCAGACTCACAGAAGCCAAGAATGGACTAACAGTTACCAAAGGGAAGGGGTTGGGGAAGAAGGGTGGGAAGGGAGGGATAAGGGGATTAAGGGGCATTATGATTAATACACATAATGTAGGGAGGGCACGGGGAAGGCAGTAGAGCACAGAGAAGACAAGTAGTGACTATAGCATCTTACTATGCTGATGGATGGTGACTGCAATGGGGTATGTGGTGGGGACTTGATAATAGGGGGAGTCTAGTAACCACACTGTTGCTCATGTGAAACCTAAGCATAAGATTGTATATCAATGATACCTTAATAAAAAAAATAAATATAAATATAAATAAAAATAAGAAAGCCAGCAATGGGAGAGTATTAGTAACTTGATCAAGGGGTGGAGGGCTAGTAAGTAGCTCAAAGGAAGTCAGCCTGATTTCAGAGCCTATAGATGCTCTTTCTACCAAACGTGACATTACTGCCTCAATATTGCCATGTTACCTCAGGGCAATAAAACTGAGCCAATAAATACTATGTCATTTACTTATTTGTTATGTTCATTGTTTATTGTCTGTTTCCTGCCATAGAATAAGCTCCATGAATGCAGATCATCACTGTGACCATGACTGGCTCAGAGTACACACTAGATAGCCATATCTTGAATGAATGTATCCAGCTGTTACTGCTGAAATCGCCTTCAGCTTTGCAAATCACTCCAGAAGAGCAATGAGTCTCCTGACTTGACTGCATCTCATTAATGTGTGTGTCTTTCTTTTGTTTTTCTGTTTACTGGTAAACCATACTTGCTCCCCTGGAATGATTATCGGCTCCATTTTCCAAACCTGGTACTGGCTGTCTTTTAGCTGTCTCTAAATTGAGTCTCATCCAAACTAAAATTTCATCCCATCTTTCCATAACTTCCTACCACTCTTCCAGACTTTACTTTTCCTAATTAGCATTGCTTACTTTCTAACCTATTACACTGTTTCAAATTCCTTTTCTGTTTTTTCAAGGGCAGGGATTTTACTGGTTTGTTTGCAGCAACACTGCCTGGCATATAGTTTGTGATCAGAAAATGTATGTTTAGAGGATGAACGAAAGAAAAAAAATTCTTTTCATCTTCAAAGATATACAAATTGATGTAACCTGTGCTCTGAAATCATTTTAAGAGTAGAGTTGTTTTTTCTTAAACATTTTGTTATGCCATTAAATCAACCTTCTGAACAAGACTGTTCCTGGGAGACTAGACTCAGTGGGCTGCTTCCCAGCTGGCATGTTGGTAAACTAATCACAGGTTGAAAGGTTGCCAAGTACATAATCATATTAGAGCCCTTCCTGACCTGACCAGCTGTGCAGAGGAGAGCAGGGCACAGAGTTGCCTCACTCCACAGGTGAGGAGCAGTGACTTAGGAGGTCCATCCCACCCAGTCTGCAAGGCTGGGAACTGGGAGGGCAGAGATGCGCCTTCTAACCACTCAATCCCGTAGTGAAGCCTTGAAGGGTGTTCATTCCCATTCTATAGGCAGGAATCTGAGGCCCAGAACTGTTAGGTAACTTGCTGCTAGTCAGATGAAAAAGATACAAGATCTCCGGTTTGTCTACACTGCTATTCTTTGGTGTTAAATTTATATCTGTAAGATGATAATGAGTGAATAAAGGGCTGTATGAAGAGGGCTTTACCTTCCGGATTTTGTTAACAGCCTACATTACACAATTATTTCTTGCCATGCTTCCTTGCTTTCCCAGGGTCATTAGTTACACCAGTGGATGAGACCTTTCCCTTCCTCAAGGAACTTCTATGTCTGGGAAGTCCTGTGGCCGACAGTGTAGAGGCCATTACACACACATCTTCCTCCAAGAACATGCAAGCTTTACTGGTCCTGCTCAAAGTCAAACCCCGCAGTACAGAGGGAGCCACTTTACATGCCTCTGCTTCATTGTCTTGTGAAAGCAGTGGCCCTTCAGGCTGGGGTTCTTACCTTGTCAAAAAAGACACTCACTTTTCCTTCCAGGAGAGGTCAAAAGTCCAATCAATAGATTCCCAAGGTCATTTTGCAAACTAGATTGAGTTTAGATTTCATGCAAATTCTCTCTTAACCACTTTATGCTATACTTAATTAGTTTCTGTTTCTTCTCCTTTAACCAATGTTTCTGTGCATTCAGATTAAAATTAAGCAACCTAGTAGATTTCAATAATATTTTGATGATGAGTCTGGAACAGCATCGGAAGGTATGCTTTCCTTCAAGTCAACCACTTCAGTTTCTTTGTGAATCCAAGAAGCCCTGCCGGTGCGGGTAGGACACGCCCCTCCACAGTTCCCTGCTCATGCTGCCCTCCTGCCGCTGGGGAAGAGGAATGCCTGACAATCCACGCTTACTTCTTGGGATGAGAATCATAGCACAAAGGCATCTTATCACTCAGGTTGGCAGGGTGGGAGGAGGGGGTCAGTGGGCATTGGGAAAGAAGAGGGAATACGGTGGAAGGCCAGGACAGAGGGCAAGAAGAAAGAAACAGAAGAGAAAGAGCAATAAAGATACAAGAAGAAAGGTAGGAAATTTAACTTAAAGGCTGAGGTGAACGGGTGCAGGAAAAAAACAGAAGGAGAAAGGAAAATATATATTTATAAAAAGCCAGTGAATAGTCACAAGGAAATGTGAAAAGACATGAAAGGTGTCTAAAGTGAGAACTTTCTTAAGTACAAGGAGAATGTGACAGCTCAAAAATGTAATCAAAGCATTAGTAACTCAGTCTTGTAAATTTGTTTCAAAAAATAAAATACTGTTTAGATACAGAAAATTTACCTCTCTTCCTTGCCCCTGGGTTTTTAAAAATCAGTAACCAAAGAAATAAGTAATTACCTTGTCACTCTCTTGATCAGGCCCTTGAGTTCACACCAGCCCAGAGGCAAGCTTCCTGTTATTCTCCATTAAAAGAGGGATATGTCCTTTCAGGGTACAGGTCCCCCCTCCTGAGTCCCTATCTATTCTTAATGACTATAATCAATTATATCCTCCTTTGCTCCCCATGACATTTTGTCAATCATAATCAGGGCAGCTGTTTTGCTCTTATTATTATTATCATTATTATTTTCAGAACCTGGCAAGGTTGATAGAAAATCTATCTATATCCTGGACGTCAGGATGGCATGGATGATTACCTGGAAGAAACCTACAGCAGTGTTAAAAGAAAATAGTCATTGAAATGAACCAAAGGAGTAACTAAGAAACTTTTTTTTTTTTAAAGGACAAGCTATCTTCTTTGGAAAGATGTCTTTCAGCCACAAGCTGTTTGGGAATATGATTCAGATTGTTCTTAGGAAATGGCTTCTCCCTGTTTTTGCCTCAGGGTCTTAGGAGGAAACAAAGTTGTTACTACTGATCAGAATAGACAAGTAAAACCACCAATAGATGGACCTTGGTTAAGCAACACAGAACTGAGGAGACTATGAATCCACTAAGGTGGATTAGTGGAAAAAACGGCTTTGACAATCTGTTTTCAGGTAAAGTATCTGGTGCTATGCAGGTCTGGAGAGTAGGGGTAAGTGAGAAATCTAAGAATGCTTAGTCAAAATATAAAAAATATGGAGAACATGGATTCAATTCTTAGCACAACTAAAAACGCCTTTCTCAGTGACATAGAACCAACGCCCCCCTTCAACCAAATACTAACCCAGGTAAATATGTAATGAACAGTTTCAGATCTTAATGGAATGTTAGGATTGTCTGATGTATAACCTACATAAGCTTTTAAGCATGCCAAATGCTATAATTTGAATATTCCCAAAGAAAAGAGAATATGTACTTTGAAATCCATGGAACTTCCCATTTTTGCAGAAATTTATGATATTTTGCTTTAGATAAGTAGAAAATACAATGTATCCATGCTACATACTGCTGAGCTCCTCTTTTCTATGTCAGATTGAACAGTGAAATCTCCTTGCATTTAAACTCTGTCTCTATCCCTTCAGTCAAATCAATTCTGAGTCTTGCTTTTCTCTTCCGCACGATGGGAATAATAGCAAAGTTGCACTTTGTATAAATCAATGATTTATGCAACATAGGTGCTTAAAAAATGGTACCTTCCATCCATCTATCTGTCCATTTATTCATCCATCTAATAAATATTTATTGAAGTGTCTGTGCAGACAGTGTTCCATGTGGTTGGGAGTCACCATTTATCAAGACAGTCTGGGTTCCCTTGATAGCTTTACTGAAGGAATTAGGTTAGATTTTCAAGTACCAAAAGCATATTGATATGTGTATCACATTATTGAAGCCCCACTGTCAATAAATAGTTGTGGAAATTCACACTCACGAACACAGATGGGATCAATTTTAACAAACAAAACTTGAGAATTGATAGAGAGTTTGAAGTGCTTCCTGTAAGAGTCTGTAAAACAAAAAAAAAGCAAACCACTGTTTTCGCAGGTCCTGGTAAGGCATTGTTCTCAGGATGTTTACTGCTGCCCAACTGCAAACAAAGTCCAAGGCAAGGGAGGAAAAAAAATCCCACTGGCTTCATAGAAGTTGGGTATCGATAGTCCTTGGCAATCCTTTCTTCCTACTAAAGCTTAGCCCAGAAGGTTCTCAGGGAGAGGAGACTCATGGCCCACCCAAGGAGGGGCGTCTTGAGGGCAGACTTAATGGCTTTTAAAGCACAACCTCCAAAGTATCCTACCAGCTCCTTGGCACATACCCTTTAAGATCTGAGTTCAGGGCCATCCAGTTCTGTCTCTTTAACACTGTCAGGCAGGACTACATGGGAAACATCATTACTCAGAATTTCACCTTGCAAATAAATAGCTCTGAACTGCAGCCAGAAGCAATGGAATCTCTCAAAGACATTATCTGGAAATAGTCTGCGGATGGCACCTCAAGTCCCATTAATCATCCTCATGCTTACAGTACTTCTTAATGGCTTTATGGTTTATTCTTTGAACGCCAACAAAGAGTGTGATTTTTCCTGGTTTATTCTATTAAACAGATATCAATATCTAATATAAATGTGCCGATGGTAGGATATTTGGAAAGGCTAGGATTGAACTAGTGCCCCAGTTTTATCTTGCCCTGCTCAGAATGGAAGGTAGAGACTGAAGATTAAAAGAAAGGGTAGAAACACCTGGTTCTTTCTAAGGAATCAGAGTGCATAGCTTCAGGAAAGGAGTGTGTACACCACCCATCTGGATCTTTGGGGGTAAAGGGTGTAGTTTTTTCTTTTCAAGACAGGTAAGAGTCGGCAGGGGACTGCAACTGCACACTGTTAATGAAAGTAAACCAAAAAGATGTCTCATGCTTTCCAGGGAGTGGTTTTAAACAAGGAAATGAGACTGGTGGTGGTCATCCTTGTGGGAGGAAAGTAGCAGGAGCTGGGCCTCAGATGCTCTGAAGATCGCACGCAGCGGAAAGTTGCTAACTGCCTGATCACGTCGCAGCGTGCCAAGAGGCAGCAGTAGCCTTTTAAAAGTGATGTATGTCCCACAAAGTGAGAAGCAGCAGCCACTGCTTCTGGATGTGCAAACTGGAGACCCGCCTTTTCAACCTGCAGAGAAGGTTTGAACCAGTCAGTTCGGAAATCCACGGTCAGCATGTTTGATGGCAGTCATTGACGGGGACCAAGCTGGCCAGCCAAAAAAAAAAAAAAGAAAAGAAAAATACCGCTTATAACAGAAAGCCTCACTGAAAAGTAGTTTTCTTAAATGGCATGAAATCTCACTTGAATAAGGGTGAAAAGAAAACCTGAGGTCTTCAGGTAATGAAAAATTCAAGCATGGTGTGAAATAATGACGTCAGCCTAGAGCTGCGTGTAGCTCCAGGCACTCTCGAGTCTGGTGCCGGCGTGGCTACCTCAGGAGTTAGCTGGACTTCTGGTTCTTAATTCATTATTTGTAGAAAGGGGCAGCAGTGGTCCTACTTGCTTCACACCCTTGTTCTAAGAGTCTTCATAGGTACTGCGTAAAAGATCAAGGCGAGGACACACGTAGGTCTCAAAGACCCCAGGGACCTCCTCTCTGGAGCACTCCAGCCCTGTGGGAAGCAGGGTGTGGGTGTAGCCAGCTTCCTTCACTGCACTCACAGTGGATCTTTTCAGCAGCTTCACTAATATGTGACCTTACTCCAGACTTCTCTCTTTATACAAATCTGGGGTCATGCAAAACAGCTTTACCTCAGAAAGACCGAGGATCTAAGTACTTGTGGCTAGACTGATGGGCAATAGTATCAAGTGTAGACATATGGTCACAAGAGCATCACTGAAAAGCTTCTACCTCTAACTGTTTGCATTTTATTTTATTCCATTTTTCTCTGACAAATAAAAATAATGACACTAACATATGCACTATTCCAGTAGAATGATCTTCATTGGCTCTGGTAGCTCTCTGAGGATGGCTGGCATGGGAAATACTGACCGTAACCTTCACATCTGGAACAGTCAAACATTCTCTACAGTATTACGATGAGGACAGCATAGAGCATGGTGAAAACTCAAGGGTCTGAGCATTCAGTGCTTCTCATTCAATCTGGCATACTCTAGTTAAAGGGTAAACTCATCGAAGGCTCATAGCGAATGAGCAGCTCATGCAGATGCAGGAGGCTGAAATCGTTGTTTTGTATAGGTGACAAGAGGTATCAGAATAATGTTTTTCAACAAATCTCACTGCAACAGTTCAAACTTGATATCCATGAAATGAGAGTAAGTGAGCTATTCTCCTTACTGAAGCCCAATGACTAAAACAAAGCAAAATGCAAATGGCTGGCTCTGTTTTTATTACTGTTCTGGGGATACTTAAAGAGCTCCTTCTGTGTGTTGTACATTGTACTAGGCAACTGAGTAAAAAGATACATGAAAGACTGGTAGTCAAAGTATCAATAGCACACAGGCAATGCTGCAAAGCCCTCGGTGGATCTGAAGACCAGCAAGGCTTTGGTGAGTGGAGGAAAGATGACTCCAAGCTTCCCTACCCCACGACTTTTCAGAAATCAACAAATAAAAGACATGCAAAAAACCACAAAAGCTTCTGTATGTTTCAAAAACAAAATGGGGTATTATTAGAAAAGATTTAAAATAGAAGTCAGACTTTGCAAATTATTATAGCAGCCCATGAATCAAATTACATCTTGCAAGAATTAAAGTGGGAAAGATGCTAGGAAGGTGAGCTTCTCTTCCTTCAGAGTGACATTTTGTGATAAAAATATGATGAGTGAGAGTAACAAACTTTAGTGTGAAGTTCCACTGAGCATCTACTTAAACTCTAGTACTGAGGACTATAAAGTAACTCCCCGCTAACAGAAAGAGCATTATGAGCTAACCGTAGGAGCAGCTTGGGGTTTGGAAATAGATTTTTCTTCTATTCATATTTGTAATAATAGTGGGATATATTGCAAGAACTATTTCCTGCATGGATCATTTTGGGGAAATGAACAAACAAAATCATGCATTGTTCCATCATACCCTCTTTATGGTAATTGTGGCAATTCTGAGTCTTATTTCATAGAAAGATAAAGATTCAGAGACATGCCAATTACATGTTTTCTTCTCTCCAGAATTAGTCCACATTCCTAATCTACAGAGTTTAATCCAGCCTATTCCCAGATGGACATTAAATACCTTTTACTTTTCCTTACTTCCCAATCCTATCACTCATCTCATTATATCCCTTCATCCTTTTTATTGTTTCTTAACTTCTCTTTTTCAGATACCTGGGCTTTCTCTAATCAACTTGTAAAATCACTGAGAACATGAAATTAAATAATTGAAACCTGTGCACACACATACACACAGACAGACCACACACAGAATGTCTTTTGAGTGTCTGGCACCCATTGTTGAAACTCTTACAAATCTGTGTCTGTGCCTATATGTCTCTTCTGATTGCAAACCCAGTGGACCTTATCTTTTGATTAACTTGGTATCTTATTTTTGCCCCATTATAATACCACAAAGATATTCAGCATTCAAAAAAAGCCTGAGTTTATTATAACCATAACTGAGACACAGAGAGATTAATTTGAATTAAGCAGAAACTATAAAGATGCTCAAAATAGAACTCAGAGTACTGGTTTGCCATTCTGATGCTCAGCCCGAGGTAAAGCCGTGGAATATAAAACATTGTTAGCACATTTTACAAAAAGTCAATTAAAATGTATGAAATAAAGTGAACACCCAAAAGGAAATGGGCTTCAGAAAATGAACTGGTTAGCATTTACAGTAATTACTAGAGATTACTACCAAATTACTAACCAAATTGCTGGTAGAAGGGTTGTATTATTCTACTCCTTATAATAATGTTGCACACCAATTTCAGGTAATTGTACATAATTTCCTTGACATTTAAAATCTTTTGTCAAGAGGATTAAAGATGGCGCTGTGAGACCTGAGACACAGGCTCCCTCCTAAAACCGCATATAATACGAAAATATAATTAATACAACTAATACTGAAAGAGCAACAGGAAAGAGGACGGCATACACCAAGAGAAAAGATCAGACCTCACAGAACAGGGTAACATACCAAAGCTGTGGCCTGGCAGGACCCAAGCCCTTCCCCCACCCAAGTTCACCAGTGGGAGGAAGAGAAATGGAGCAGGGAGGGAGTAGAGGCCTGGGACTGCTGAATACCTAACTCCGGAGATCTGCTCTGGGAGCACAAACCTGCATTTCATGGTGCTTGCATGATACTCTAGTGATTACGGGGATGAAAAGCTAAGACAGGCAGAATTCCTGGAGAGACTGAGATTCCAGCTGCTTGTGGAAAGCAGGGATCCGTATCCGGCTGCTCTGGGACAAAAGAAAGGCAGGCAGTTTGAGAGACTTCCTAACAGTGAAGCCCTTAGCAAGATGGCTGCTAAAAGGACAAGGACTTCACAGAGCTTACTGCTCAGGAGAGAGGAAAGGTACACAAAATTGTCTGGGTACACTCTGCCCAGCAGGTTGGGAGCTTTGCCAGATAGACACATATTTAAGAAGGAAAAAGAAATCTTCCTCCTTAGATGATCTTCAGGTACTCCAGCTCCCTGGCTGGCTACACAGCTCCAAGGACCCCCTCTGGGATACGCAGCCTACTGCGCCTTTATTCTGGCCAGCCCCACCTGGCTCGCAAACCAGCAAACCCTACCCTGGCGTTAGGCCAGCCAGAGGGAAGATCTGTCTACAGCAACTACAAACGCAAAGCATAGAGGGTATACCTGTGTGCTCAGCCCACTGGTTCAGGCAGTGGAGACAGGCATAGTAGCTGGGTAGCAGGAAACAGCTATTTCCTCCCCCCAGGCACCAATATCACTCCCCTGCGACCCCCCTACATTGCTTCAGGGGATGAGCAGCGCCAGGGAGTAGAGCTTCTGGGCACTAGAGGGCTCCATATACAAATATGAAATGCCAAAGGCATCTGGTTCAGAGTAAAATTATTAATACCACTCCTGAAAAAGATTTCAATGACATTGACCTCATGACTCTCCCTGAAAGGGAGTCCAAAATAAAAATCATTAACATGCTCATGGAGGTACAGAAAGATATTCAAGATCTCAGGAATGAATTCCAGTCGGAGATCCAACCATTGAAGAGCACAATGGAGGGTATTAAAAGCAGATTGGATATGGTGGAGGAGATGATAAGCGAAATAGAAACTATAGAAGAGGAATACAAAGAAGCTGAGGCACAGAGAGAAAAAACGATCTCTAAGAATGAAAGAATATTGAGGGAACTGTGTGACCAATCCAAACGGAACAATATTCGCATTATAGGGGTACCAGAAGAAGAGGAGAGAGAAAAAGGGATAGAAAGTGTCTTTGAGGAGGTAATTGCTGAAAACTTCCCGAATCTGGGAAAGGAGATAGTCTCTCAGGCCATGGAGATGCACAGATCTCCCAACACAAGGTACCCAAGGAAGACAACACCAAGACATACAGTAATTAAAATGGCAAAGATCAAGGATAAGGACAGACCATTAAAAGCAGCCAGAGAGAGAAATAAGATCACATATAAAGGAAAGCCCATTAGCCTATCAACAGACTTCTCAACAGAAACCTCACAGGCCAGAAGGGAATGGCATGATGTATTTAATGCAATAAAGCAGAGGGGCCTCGAACCAAGAATACTTTATTGGGCAAGATTATCATTTAAATTTGAAAGAGGGATTAAACAATTTCCAGATAAGCAAAAGCTGAGAGAATTTACCTCCCACAAACCATCTCTACAGTGTATTTTGGAGGGACTGCTATAGATGGAAGTGTTTCTAAGTTTTAATAGCTGTCACCAGAGGCAATAAAACCACAGTAAAGAAAGTAGAACAGCTAATTAAGAAAGCAAATGCAAAAGTTAAAATAACTATCTCCATAGTCAATCAAGGGATAGACAGAGTATAGAATATGATACCTAATATATAAAGAATGGAGGAGGAAGAAAAAGAAGGAAGGAAAAACAAAGAACCTTTAGATTGTGTTTGTAATAGCATATTAAGTGAGTTAAGTTAGACTCTTAGATAGTAAGGAAGTTAACCTTGAGCCTTTGGTAACCACAAATCTAAAGCCTGCAATGCCAATAAGTACATACCTATCAATAATCATCCTAAATGTAAATGGACTGAATGCACCAATCAAAAGACATAGAGTCACTGAATGGATAACAAAACAAGACCCATCTATATGCTGCCTACAAGAGACTCACTTTAAACCCAAAGACATACACAGACTAAAAGTGAAGGGATGGAAAAGAAATTTCATGCAACTAATAGGGAGAAAAAAGCAGGAGTCACAGTACTCATATCACACAAAATAGACTTCAAAACAAAAAAAGTCACAAGAAACAAAGAAGGTCATTACAAAATGATAAAAGGGTCAATCCAACAAGAAGATATAACCATTATAAATAAATATGTGCCCAGCACAGGAGCACCTACATATGTGAAACAAATACTAACAGAATTAAAAGGAGAAATAGAATGCAATGCATTCACTCTAGGAGATTTCAACATTCCACTCACTCTGAAGGATAAATCAACCAGACAGAAAATGAGTAAGGAGACAGAAGCACTGAACAATACAATAGAACAGATGGACCTAACAGATATCTACAGAGTTCTACACCCAAAAGCAGCAGATTACACATTCTTCTCGAGTGCACATGGAACATTTTCAAGAATAGATCATATACTAGGCCACAAAAAGAACCTCAGTAAATTCAAAAAGATTGAAATTGTACCAACCAGTTTTGCAGACCACAAAGGTATGAAACTAGAAATAAATTATGCAAAGAAAATGAAAAATCCCACAAACACATGGAGGCTTCACACATGCTCCTAAATAACCAATGGATCAATAACCAAATAAAAACAGAGATCAAGCAATATATGGAGACAAATGACAATAATTCAACACTGCAAAATCTGTGGGACTCAGCGAAGGCTGTGTTAAGAGGAAAGTATATCGCAATACAGGCCTACCTCAGGACAGAAGAACAATTCCATATGAGTAGTCTAAACTCACAATTAATGAAACTAGAAAAAGAAGAACAAACGAGGCCCAAAGACAGTAGAAGGAGGGACATAATAAAGATTAGAGCATTAATAAATAAAATCGAGAAGAATAAAACAATAGAAAGAATCAATGAAAGCAGGAGCTGGTTCTTCAAGAAAATAAACAAAATAGATAAATCCCTAGCCAGATTTATCAAGAAAAAAAGAGTCTACTCACATAAACAGAATCAGAAATGAAAAAGGAAAAATCACTACGGACACCACAGAAATACAAAGAATTATTAGAGAATACTATGAAAAATTATATGCTAACAAACTGGATAACCTAGAAGAACAGGACAACTTTATAGAAAAATACAACCTTCCAAGGCTGACCCATGAAGAAACAGAAAATCTGAACAGACCAATTACCAGCAACCAAATTGAACTGGTAATCAAAAACCTACCTAAGAACAAAACGCCTGGAGAAGGTGGCTTTGCCGCTGAATTTTATCAGACATTTAGTGAAGACCTAATACCCATCCTCCTTAAAGTTCTCCAAGGAATAGAAGAAGAGGGAATACTTCCAAACTCATTCTATGAGGCCAGCATCACTCTAATACCAAAACAAGGCAAAGACACCACAAAATAGAAAATTACAGACCAATATCCCTGATGAACATAGAGGCAAAAATACCCCACAAAATATTAGCAAATGAAATTCAAAAATAAATAAAAAATATCATCCATCATGATCAAGTAGGATTTATTACAGGGATGCAAGGATGGTACAACATTCGAAAATCCATCAACATCATCCACCACATCCACAAAAAGGACAAAAACCACACGATCAGTTCCATAGATGCTGAAAAAGCATTTGACAAAATTCAACATCCATTCATGATAAAAACTCTCAACAAAATGGGTATAGAGGGCAAGTACCTCAACATAATAAAGGTCATATATGGCAAACCCACAGCCAACATTATAGTTAACAGCGAGAAGCTGAAAGCTTTTCCTTTAAGATCGGGAACAAGACAAGGACGCCCACTCTCACCACTTCTATTCAACATAGTACTGGAGGTCCTAGCCATGGCTATCAGACAACACAAAGAAATAAAAGGCACCCAGATTGGCAAGGAACAAGTTAAACTGTCCAGGTTTACAGATGACATGATATGGTAAATAAAAAACCCTAAAGAATCCACTCTAAAACTACTAGGTCTAATATCTGAATTCAGCAAAGTTGCAGGATACAAAATTAATACCCAGAAATCTGTGGCATTCCTATACAGTAACAGTGAACTAGCAGAGAGAGAAATCAGGAAAACAATTCCATTCACAGTTGCATCAAAAAGAATAAAATATCTAAGACTAAACCTAACCAAGGACGTGAAAGACCTATACTCTGAAAACTACAAGGCACTCATGAGAGAAATTAAAGAATAGACCAATAAGTGAAAACAAATCCTGTGCTCATGGATAGGAAGAATTAATATTGTCAAAATGGCCATCCTGCCTAAAGTAATCTACAGATTCAATGCAATTCCTATCAAAATACCAACAGCATTCCTCAACTAACTAGAGAAAATCATTCTAAAATTCATATGGAACCAAAAAAGACCCCAAATAGTCAAAGCAATCCTGAGAAGGAAGAATAAAGCTGGGGGTATTATGCTCCCCAACTTCAAGCTCTACTACAAAGCCACAGTAATTAAGACAATTTGGTACTGGCACAAGAACAGTCCCATAGACCAATGGAACAGACTAGAGAGCCCTGATATAAACCCAACCATATATGGTCAATTAATATATGATAAAGGAGCTATGGACATACAATGGGGAAATGACAGCCTCTTCAACAGCTGGTGTTGGCAAAACTGGACAGCTACATGCAAGAGAATGAAACTGGATTATTGTTTAACCCCATACACAAAAGTAAACTCGAAATGGATCAAGGACCTGAATGTAAGTCATGAAACCATAAAACTCTTAGAAGACAACATAAGCAACAATCTCCTGAATATAAGCACGAGCAACTTCTTCCTGAATGCATCTTCTCTAGCAAGGGAAACAAAAGCAAAAATGAACTCATAAGACTTCATCAAACTAAAAAGTTACTGTACAGCAAAGGACACCATCAACAGAACAAAAAGGCAACCTACAGTATGGGAGAATATATTTGTAAATGACATATCCGACAAGGGGTTAACATCCAATATATATAAAGAACTTACATGCCTCAACACCCAAAAAGCAAATAACTTGATTAAAAAATGGACAGAGGATAAGAAGAGACAGTTCTCTAAAGAGGAAATTCAGATGGCCAACAGACACATGAAAAGATGCTCCACATCACTAATCATCAGGGAAATGCAAATTAAAACAATGAGATATCACCTCACACCAGTAAGAATGGCCAGCATCCAAAAGACTAAGAACAACAAATGCTGGTGAGGATGTGGAGAAAGGGGAACTCTCCTACACTGCTGGTGGGAATGTAAGCTAGTTCAACCATTGTGGAAAGCAATATCGAGGTTCCTCAAAAAACTAAAAATAGGAATACCATTTGACCCAGGAATCCCACTCCTTGGAATTTACCCAAAGGAAACAACTTCTCAGATTCAAAAAGACATATGCACCTCTATGTTTATCACAGCACTTTTTACAATAGTCAAGATATTGAAGCAACCTAAGTGTCCATCAGTAGATGAATGGATAAAGAAGAGGTGGTATATATACACAATGGAATACTATTCAGCCATAAGAAGGAAACAAATCCTACCATTTGCAACAACATGGATGGAGCTGGAGGATATTATGCTCAGTGAAATAAGTCAGGCAGAGAAAGACAAGTGCCAAATGATATCCCTCATTTGTGGAGTATAACGACGAAGCAAAACTGAAGGAACAAAATAGTAGCAGACTCAGAGACTCCAAGAAGGAACTAGTGGTTACCAAAGGGGAGGGGTGTGGGAGGGCAGGTCGGGTGGGTGGGAGAAGGGGATTGAGGGGTATTTTGTTTAGTACACATGGTGTGGGGGGTCATGGGGAAAACAGTGTAGCACAGAGAAGGCAAATAGTGAACCTGTGGCATCTTACTACACTGTTGGACAGTGACTACATTGGGGTATGGGTGGGGACTTGATAATATGGGTAAATGTAGTGACCACATTGTTTTTTCTTGTGAAACCTTCGTAAGAGAGTATATTAATAATACCTTAATTTTAAAAAAAGATGAACTTAAAAAAATAATAATAATAAAATAATATAAAAAAAATTTCCTTGACAGAGTCCAGATAGTAATTTGAAACCAGTACCCATTCAGGGTCTCCACACTTCGTCCCCTACCTATGAAATGAAGTTTGATCTTGTTTTAACCTGCAGACAACATGTCCAGCCCCTATCCACTCCCAGCCTCTTGTTGCTTTTGGCCAGAGTAATATCAAGGTGGAAAGAAGGCTCAAAATGATCTTTTCTTAAGTCTGACCTTACAAACTGTGTGGTCATCACGTGACACGATTTGTTAAGATCGAGATAAGCTGTTTTTCCACTCAGGGGTCATGGCTGCCTGAAATATCACCATTTAAACTTTAGTTAGGTAAAGCATTGGGAAGTAATTAACTTGATCCACTTATGGGGACATTTGAGGGAGGAGGACCTCCCTAGTTCTAGGGAAATTTTGTAAAATGGGGGAAAATGGGTAAGGGAATAAAGATCTATGTAAAGGATTTGGTTTCTGGAAGCAGATGCTGGACTGAAATCTGGGATTTAAGATGTCCATTAGGACTCCGCACCTGGAAAAGGAGGAAGGAAGCGGGGTCTGGGAGAGGAGGCAGGCAGTCAGCCAGAGACGCAGGCCGAGCACAGCTTTAGCCAAGCTGGTGGGAGCTGTGAGCCAGCCATGCCCATTGCACCTGTCCCCCATGTACCAAAATGGTCTGAGGTGCGCACCCCTGCTGGCTGGGCCATTGGATCTGAGCTGCCGTGGGGCAGGGAGCATAAAGCCACAAAGGGGCAATTTCACTGTAGCTCAGAGGACCCTGCTGGAGGTGACAACTGGAGAAAGTCTCTAGCCATAGCCCCCGCAAGTTGACAGCAATCTGTACAAGGACTCAGGTCTGTGTAAACCACAGCCAGGCTGAGGGCATTCCCAGGGAGCTTCCATGCTGCAGCTCTAGTTAGGTGCGGACCTTGTGCTAATGAGCTGAGCAATATCCCAACTTAAAAAAAAAGCTATCTTCAGAGAACAAGAACCGGCAGGGCCAGCTCTGTCATAAAGGATACACTGGTGATTGCAAAACTGTTGTTGTCTTTTCAAATCAGCCTAAACTGGATTTCCCAATTAGCAGCCCCAACTGTGATTGCAGTTGCTTGGCGAATGTAGTGCTGAAAAGTTGTGCTCACAGATAAGAGAAAACCGTCTAACAGAAGGCTACCACATTTCCCCTTCTCCAAATCTGGGAAATGTGGCCGATTTGCATATTTAGCATACATTTGCATTCTGTGTTCAATAGCCTCTAACTCTGATTATGTAAAATAAGATAAATTAGTACATTTTACTGTCATTGCGTTCTAGCCCTGTGGTTAGGGGCTAAGGAGACTTAACCCAACTTTGTCCTCCTCCTTCTGGCTTATTCCCTTAGGGGTCAGAAGTCGTTTGGTGTTCAGGCTGGAGACATTTCAGGGAAAAAACACAACCATGGAGGGAGGAAGAGGCATGGAAAAGGAATGACCAGTAATATCCAGAAATAGGGTTGTGCAGTTCCCAATCTAATCCTAAATAACAAGGAAATGTAAAATGCCAACTTGATAAAATAGTAATAAATAAATGAACCATGTAAAGATTTTTATAAGTAAATATAAGGCAAATCACTTTTAAACAAAATGAAAAGCACTACAAAGTCAAATGCAGTACATCAGGTTTTCAGAAACAAATTCCTATCAGGATGGAAGAGAATGGGTTTGTAGATGGGAAGCAGGCCTGTGCTGCAGCAGGGGCCTTGAAGCACAGCGGTGCATGGCCAGGCGAAAGCTGCCCTTGCTTCCACTCTTAATACCAGCCCACGCTCTGCGCTCCTATTTTGAGTGATCTTCATCTCCCTCTGGAGAAATATTCAACAGTTCTAGATCCTTTCAGAATCTTGATATTCATTAACATGCCTTTGTCCATCTTACCTTAACCCCTCACCTCATGTAACATGTATTTGTGAAGCAATTGCCATGTGCTAGAAAGCCCACTGGAGTTGATGATATGGAGAACAAGAAATACAGACTGTCTTGCCAATGGGTTTCAGCCCAGGCAAGTTCACTATGGATTCAGTGTGACCAAAGAAATGTCAGTAGAATGTTCTTGGGGTGAAAGGGTTATACCCAACTTTATTTTCATGGTGGCAGGTCAATCACTAGAATCCCGTTCACTCAGAGCCAGTCTGCCTGCAGGCAAGCCGGTCTCTGCCTCTGGGCCTCTCTACCTGCATAGCTGTCCTCTGGGGCCTCTCTGCCTGCACGGCCATCCTCTGGGCCTCTGTCCTCAGCACTGCCACCACTCCAGCCCCTGCTCTGCTCTCCTGCAGCCTTGCAGTTGTGCCACTGTGTTACCCAGAGCACCAGGCAGAGCTCTTTATATAGAGTCAATAACAATGTACTGCCCACACATGTGTAGTGAGCTAGTCAAGCAGGGCCAGGTGAGAATCCTGGCCACAGGAACTGTCATTTTATCCACACAGACCCAGGTTGCTATGAGATACACAGAAAGCTGATGGAGATGTCTCCTGATTCTAATAAGTTCTATAAGGAGAGGTGTGTGAAAATGTAATGCATGCACACAACACCCAATGCCCAGACCTCTGTGAGGACTGAAAAAGCAGGGGTGAATAAGCCATTTGAGGTTTCCAACAAGAAAGAATGCCTCATCTTGCTCAAACCAGAAGAGTCAGGAATTCACTAACTCTATAAATGGGGGGAAGACTTTGAGATAGTGGGGATCATGCATAGAAAAGCATTTGCACCCATAAGGTTGAATGCCAGTGAAAGGATCCCACAGTATATAATGTATTTATGGGGATAATGAGAAAGAGACTTCAGCTATGATGGCTGGGAAAGAGTTCACAGAAGGAGTGAGACTTTCCTGTTAAAGCCAGAATGGTCAGATTTGAGGACTGGTGCCCCAGAGTGAAGAACCTGCCCAAACAGAGGCATGACAATGGATTGCACAGGCCTTTTGCAAGAAATGAACAGCCTGTTTAACTGGAGCCATGGGAAGGAGGCAGCAAAAAACAGACCAAGGGCCTAAGAAAAACATGATGAAGGCCGGTTAGGTGTGTTTGTTTGTTTAATAAAGGGGAGGAAACGATCACATGCAATAACTTTCAGATCAGGCACTGGGCTGGGTGCACATGTTTGGCTACCCTTTGTGGAAAGCACAGACAAGTGAATTAGAAGATAGCTAAGCGAGTGCAGGACTCAACAGCCCTGGAAACTAGGAGGCCATGAGGGAGGAGTGTGGTGTTCCAGGTGTGAAGGGATGGAGCTCTCAGCTAGGGTGATTCTGATGGGAATAAACAGAAAGGACAAGTAGGTAAATGGCCTTTTCAAGAGGAACTTATAAAACATGGTTTGATTCAGGTTGGGGAGGTATACAAGAATGTTGCTGAAGTTTTGAGCCTGAGTCACAAGGAGAAGAACAAGAACAGGGGACTCAGGAAGACAAGGGGAGGCAGGGGGAAGGGAACTAACAGTTTATAGGAGCCAAGTTGTTTCTCTAGTATTTCCCTGCCAATTTGACATCCTTCAGCTCCCTGAATCCTTATAAAACTCCAGTAAAATAAAAATCATTCTTTCAAGTGAAGAGATTGCAAATCAGGGAGGTGGTACAGCTGTCCAAAGGAAATCAGAGAGCTGACACTGAACCTAGATTCATGTGCTCCTGGCTCGTTTCAGCGCTTTCAGTCTGCCCCAGGTGTTCCAAAGAGGAATGCGTTTTGTAGACACAGACGTGGTGAGTTTGCGATGACAGTGGAGAGGTTCCAAGAGGAACTATCTAGTGGGCAGTTAGCCATATAGGGTCATAGATTTATACGGCCAGGAAAAATCTTTAAAATTATATAATCCTACATAGACAGAAACCAAAGGTCCAAAAAAAGATTAAAGCTGAGGCTACCCATTTGGGAAAATTAATACAATAGGCCATGAATGAAATTACCATATGAGGGAAAATACGTATTAGAAGAATAACGACTGTTCTTTGTGTGCGCCCGCCTTCCTGGGACAGGGAATGAGTGAGCCTCATAGATAGGGTAGGACAGTCACCAAAAAGAGGAAGAGAAAGTGAAGTGGCTCTCTCATCAAGGCAGGCAGACTGTTAAGAAGTAGATAATCAAAAATGTGGAATGGCTTGAGGAAGTCAAAGAAGATGAGGTAATCATTTATGGTTGTTAGTAGTGTGTTGGTTGCCTTACAGAGAACACTCAAAGAAACAAGGAAGATAATAAAAGAAGACAAATACCAGGGTTAAGAAAGACTGCCTGGGGTTGCTTTATTTGACTAGATCTTGGAAAGGAAAATGTAATTTATGGGAGACATGTAAAGTGGGAATTCTGGGAAGATACACCTTGGTTCACTGTGGTTTAAAGAGAGAATATCACAACATTCAAAATTGCACAGGGTTTTGGTTTTGAGATGAAAACCATTGACAGCTACATACAAATTCAGAGGAATCCTCATATTTACATGCAAGATTTCAATAGTGGCTACAACTAAAAATTTGTCACACACATATAAACAAGAATTTCAGAACATTACAAAACTGTTTCTACTAAAATATATAAGTGGATATACCCAAAGGCATGATTTCATAGAACTAGGAAAAGGTTGCTGAGATCTGTGATACATCAGTCAAAAAACTGATTTTTAATAGGAGACTGTTTCAAAAGGGAAAGGTTTACATAAATCTGTACCCAACTGACTATTGTCAAAAGGACACAGGAGTCCAAGCCTAGTCTGAGCCGTGCAAGTCTAGCTAGGATGTTTGTCATGGGCAGAGATGGCAGCTACTAGGATCATATGCTACCCCCTTCTCCTCCACCTCCCCCCTCTACCATATAAATCAACTTATCAATGAGCCTCAAATGCTCCCCACTACCAAATGCCATGGACCTCCGTATGAGCCATGGCATGAGATCCCTTCCTAAATGGACTGTGACGTTATCTGCAGAGCGATATTGTGGATGCCACTTGAAAGAGATGTTTAAAATGTGGGAACTGGTAAGGTCTGCATTTTCAATGGCTGCAAAACACAATGTGGATACCTACTGGCAAGTCCAATAGTCTAAAACCACATCTTGCTAATTACCATTCTCTTTGGGTGACTGAGTTAATTTCTGCCGGTGGTTAAACATGCTGTTTGTATTGCTTTGGTTAGGGGTCAGGAACTGCAGAAAGAAAATACAATTAATTCTCTAATAATATCATCTGTTTCACATGACATCACATTTTACATTATTTGTGCATGACACCTAGGACTGAGCTATGCAGAAAATGAAGTCGGTATTAAGGGTAAAGGAGCTTTCTCAAATATTAAAAAAATAAAGGCTTCTTTTATTATATTTGTGCTGTTTGATAAAATACAATTTCATCTGGCACAAGCAATAAAGAATTTTTTTCTCTTTGGAGGTGCTATGTAGAATTTTCATTGACTTAAAATATTTGGAAGTGTTAAATTCAGAATAGTCCAAATTCATGATAGAAAATCAAACAAGTAAAAAAGTGGTAACAGGAACAGAAAACTTATCTTGGCATTTAACGATTCCCTGACACTGATTCCTCATTCCCTCTATCCAGAATTTATAATTTAACAATTTCTTATGTATATTTCCAGAATTTTCTTAGGCATATACAAGCCTCACACAGAAACACATATGCACACATGTGTGCATACACAATTCCCTTTCCTTGCACATTGTTACAACAATGTCATAGTACACACACTGCTTTGTAGTTAGGTTTTTTCACCTTACAATATGTCTTGGACATTTTCATAACAAGTATAAATCTACCATATTCCTATAAATGTTACATAGTATTCCATTGCATGGGATATCATATTTTATAAAACTAATCAGTCCCATATTGATAGAACTTCTAAAAATTATTTTATTTATGAACACTTATGTTTTATTTTAATATCTGTATTATAGACATTTGTTACTGTCCAGTTATCTGTTGCTACATAACAAGTTACCTCAAATTTAGTGAACTTAAACCCTTGCCTGCTATTGTGGGCACAGAGTCTGTCAGTCAGGAATTTGGACAGAGCAGGGATGGCTCATACCTATTGCATGATGTCTGAAAAGCCTCAAATGATTGGAAGCAACGAAACCAACTGAGTCTGCAATCTCTAAGAAGCCTTCTTCCTACACTTGTCTGGCACCTTGGCGGGGATGGCTGGAGGGTCCAACTCCATCCGCAAGCTTCTCCAGCATGGTCTCTAGGTAGTTAAGCTTCTTCCAGGATGGGTGGCTCCTTGTGACAACTGCCCTAAGCCAGCTGGGCAGGAGCTGACAGCCTTTTCTGCGTGCATGTCTGATTCATGCTGCATCACCTCTAACATGTTCTATTGATTATAAGCAGGTCATAATGTCAGACCACAGTCACAAAAGGAGGAAGGTATCATCTTTTATTTCACTGGAGGAGGAGTAGCCAGGTCAGCTTGTAGAGGGATACATGGAGTAGCATCTCCAGAAATACAGTCTGCCACAACTGCCTTAAAAGCATGTCTGTTTGCCTCTGTCCTTGGAGAAACCCTTTCTACCATCACAAATATAAGAGCATTTTCTGACTCCCCATATATACGTCCCAGAGTGCGGCCATGCCCTACCTAGATAACCCAGATGGTGCAATGCAACAGAGAGAGCACTAGGCCCTTGGTGAGTAGACATGGATTCATGTCACTGAACTTCTCAGAGACCCAGTTTCATCATTAAAAGGAAAGGATTGAACAAGATTAGGTCCAAGTCTTCCTCCCTCAATTATAAAATTCTATTGTTCTAAGACCCTTCCTGTGTATTCCATCTCCTGATGCCTTATTCCGAGGAGAAACAAAGGCTAAAGTGGGCAGAATGCAGCTGCAGGTTCCCAGGCTTTGATGCATGCATCCCTAGGACAAGGCCTAACCACGCAGAACGAACCGCAAGGTATAGCACACAGCCTGTGTGTGCCTCCAGCTTCCCACCTAGCAGCTGTGTAAGAGGAAAAACATATTGGGATTTTTCTAAATGTGTAAATGAGGATAATGGTACTCCTACTGGGATTCTAAAACAGAGAAAATGAGGGCACCAAGATTCATTGCAGTGGGTCCTCACTTGTCCCTTCCTTTTCATTTTCAGAGCAAGAGACTGACCGAGGACCCACGAGTAGGACTGGTGTGGTAAAAATGCTTTCTACCTAAGAAGGAGTGTCACGGACATAAGGCATAGCTATTTTAAAGGCCACTGCCCAGACTGCAGTACCTCTGCCATATTTTCTGCTATACTTTGTATTTGCTTTGCCTAAATTGTGCCTTCTAAGATATATTTCTAATCTCAGAAACAATTTCTCTTAGGGATTTATATATAGCATACGGAGGGTTACGTCCAGGCCAGAGGCTAGATCTTATTGCTCCTAAGACCAGGATGGAAAGGCCTATCCCCTGAACAGTAGGGTGTGGGAGTTTAGAAGAAATTGTAGCCCTTGCAAAAGCACCCCTGAGAGAAATTACTGGCAGTGACAGAAGAGTGGATGAAAAGAGCAAGGCAAAGTAAGGTACAAGGAGCTGGCGAGTCTGGATGCAGGCACAGGGGTCAGGGTATCTGGCTCTCCTTCCGTGGCTGGGTTGGGGGCTCCCAGATCTGCACCAGAAAGGCCACACCCACAATACAGAGGCAGCTTGGCCGGACCAGGGACCCTCAGGTCAGACAGGAAATATTCTAGGCTTCTCCTTATTTTCATGGCCCAGTACAAATTTATTATTTAGGTCAGATCAAGTGGAATGGGTAATATTTTCCACAGATCAGGGCCTATGCACTGTCCCTGACATGTTGACAAATAGAAGGAAACACTGCCGCACCTTCAACTTGCTCAGTGAAGGATGGACAGTGAGAAGGAATGAGAAGGAGCATGTGAACACCTTTCTCTTCATTTATTTCAGTTTCTCCCCCACCCCTCTGCTGTCCTTGCAAAGCATAAGAAGGGAAAGGAAATGTCATTTCTCCGGAGATGCGACAAAAGGTTATTTGCTTTGGAAAAAGGCTCTGTCTTAAATAAATGAAAGTTGTCTGTATTGTTCGTTTGTTTGTTTGGTGCCTTTTTTTTTTTCTGGCTCCTTCTCAGTCACCCCATAAATCACTGAAAAATCACCTTACCATTCTCCGAATTTGTAGGAGTTTCTTACTTCTGCACAAAAGCATAAGAGTGGGCCAAGGCAAACATCTCTAATGTCTTCTTTCAAAACCAAAATGCATTTTAATAATTTACAGCTGAGCTCTTTCAGTCCCTTGATAAATCATTCACAAATTTTACAACAAAAAAAAGAAAAAGAAAAAAAATGTGTTCCCTTTACAGGTTCTGGAGCATTAAATCATGTCAGACTAGATGAAAAGGACAAATCAGTCCTAAACTCTTAGAAATCATACATTTTACTTCTTCATCTGAGAGCAGTGCCATAGTTTATAGGGCACTTGGCAATGGAGATGGTTTTTCAGGACTTACATCCAGGCACAAAGTGGGGGGGGAGGGGGGCTGATGGTGTCACGAGAAAGAAGCTGGCTATCAGAGGGCCTTCGGGGACCATCTACCTGTTTGCCTCAGGCCTCCAACTTTAAATACCATTTCAAAGAAATCCTCAAGGAGAGACAAATAAAGAAAGCAGGCTTGCTCAAGACGACTCACATGAAGTTCTGGGCAAAGGAGGAAGTTGCAGTGACGCTGGCCTCTGCTGCTCTTGAGTTCAAATGCTTCTGGTCAAGAGTGAAGAGGTCGCACACTGTTCAAATGTTCCACAGGCATAACCTCCGGAGGCTTAGCAAGAAGGTGCTTCTGACTCCACAGAGTGGAGAATCTCCACTTAGGAGAGACTTTTAAATCTGTATCCAGCATGGTAGCAGTACACCACCAACATAGTCACCTTTCAGCTGAGGACCTTGGAATCTTTATAAGCACCTCTACTTTCTTTAAAAAAATCGTTCCTGAATGGTTAAAGTGATCAATAACAAAAGACAGAGCAGAACTAGCAGGTTTTCCGTCCAGATGTTTCTGAGAAAGATTTCTTCCGGTAGCCAGTGCTCAAAATATTATTGGCATTAATATATTTTGTCATCAGTACCTTTGCCCTCCAACTCCATGGTGTCTTTTTGCTCTGCTGGGGCTTAGAGGTGTGGCAGGCTTGCAGAAGAACTCATTAATGTCATACTTCAACTAGGACAGTGATGAAATTCATCTGAATACATACTGTCCTTATTATTGGTCTAATATAATGCTGGTAGAAATTGCAGACATAAGTCAAAGTTCTAATCTCATGTGTACAAAATGAGAATAGACCTCATTAGCTATGCACCAGTTTAGTAAGCAGAAATGGGGCTTTTTTTTTAAATTTAAGAGTGGCAAAGCCTGACGTTTGATATTTTAGGCAAGGGGTTCTGGATGAGGCTTCCATCCTCATTAACAAGGCAACTTTTTACTTTGATGAGCTTTTCTAATTTTTTCCCTTCTTCCATCCCTTTATAATCTAATTTTCTTCATGCCCCAAAGTCTATTTTAAGGAAACTATGATGTCAGGGATATTTTTGGAGGCATCTAAGTTTTGATTAAAATAACTTTCTTTCACTTCAAAGAAGTCCTATAATGCTAGAACTATCTCTACAGACGACACCTTTCTTCACCCTTCCAATCTCGTGCTCATGTGCTGGGGGTATCCAGTTACAAAAGATCCGATCTTTTAGAAATAATGGTTCTTTAATTTTAACTCAATAAGACCTCCACATCAGTATCTGGAGGTCAGAAAAGCAAGGAAGCAAAAAAGAGAAACAGTTGAGTTTCTGGAGTATGCTATTTATTTATTTATACATACAACATTGTACCTAAAGAATTTAAGAGGGTTAGCAATGATGCATACAAAAAAAAGCAAGATAAAATAAATTTAAAATAACACAAAAATGACTCTAGGGGAAGACCTAGTAAACAGGCAGAACTTTGCAATCTCACATAACACTAACTATTCTTTACATCTCTGCCCCTTACCTTCTCCCCTAAGATATGTCAGCATAATCTTATCTTATTTTTGTCCCACTTGGTAGGATTATGCAATTTATCAACAACATCCAAATTTATTTGCCTTAAAGGAAATCAACATGCATAATTTAGAGCATTTAAATAAATTAGGTGAGGTAGTTCTAGGTGCCTGTTGATTGCTTTTTAGGAAGTGTATGTTAAAAAATTTATTTTAGTTGCCCAAAAGTTTCTAGCTCTCTTGGTTCAATTGCCAACTTCATTGACAATTATCTTTGCATCGTAGGAGCACGGCCATGTGGATATTCCTCTTCTACTTCAGATCTGAGCTCATACGTCATCTCAGGGAATATTCTCCAAAACTGGAGTTCAAGTAATAGCTCTTACTCCCACCTTGAGTACTCTTTCCCCATTGCCTCATATTATTTTCCTTAAAACACTTAACAATAATGAAAAATTTTTAAGGTAGTCTCCGTCTACCTTACCCTCACTAGAATATAAGCTCAATGAATGCAGCCATTTGTCTCTTGCTTGCTCATATGCCTCCAGTGGAGAACATGCCTGGACCAGAGTAGGTACTCAATGAAAATTTGATGAATGACTGAATGAATGTTTGGGGTAAAATCTTATCTTCACTAACTTGGTTCAAATACTGTCTTCTCCACTTTTGTTAGCAAAGAACTTCCCATTACTCTTGCCTCCAGCACCCATCCCTACTGCACCGAAGGAAGCATCCCCCTCCTGTCTCTCCCTTTACCAGTGCTCTGGTCCCACCTTCCTTCTTCTCAAGCATCTGCTCTGTCAACCTGCTAGCTCCATTTCCTCCGGTTCTTTTCTAGCAATATTTAAGAATAGTTACATCAAAGCAAGCACAAATATTAAAACATTAATGTTCAGGACATTCTAAGAGACAGGGGTTTTGGGCCCAAATTATCACCCAGAAAGGGTCTATCATTCTGTTGAGTAGTAATGGGCTAAAATGAGTTGGGGAGGTGGAGAGGCCAGAAATTGCTCAATTTACAGTGGAAAAGGCAATGATCTCCTGGTAGAAGAACAGAATCTAAGAACATATCCTAAAGGTGTACTGAGGAGAGTTGAGAACCAAGAGCTTCTGACCATCTGGTCTAAGAAGAGAGTTTGGGGTAGCTGAAAAGCTATTTAGTATGGGGAATGGGTGTTAGGCATGCAAGATATTAAGAGAAATATGGGGAAAAAATTTTAAGGTACTTCAATGTTCCTTAAAGACAGAGAGACCCTTCATGGTTTTCAAAAGACAAGATTTGTTTGCTTTCTGATAATAATTGTTACTGCTATTTATTTGAATGAGCCATAATAGAGAAGCAGGGCACAAGCTGGAAGCAAGGAAGCCCAGCTTTATCTGGGTTGCACTCCAATGATGGCATTCTTGTAAACAAAACAAAAAACCCTTCCTATAGCTAACATCATGTACCTCTCTCTTTTTTCCGCCTTCAGTGAAGAGATGTCCTCATACACTGTGTATGATTCTTCATTTTCCCCTTCACATTTCCCCTTTCTGCCATCAACCTCCCACCCCAACTAGTCCACTCTTCTTAAAATCACCAATCACCTTGCTAACTTCAGTGGATGCCTCTGGACCCTTGTTTTTTACCACACTTAATCATCTGGCTATTCCCTTGGACAGCACCTATGAAAACCCAAGGCCCAAGCTTCCCAGGATGATTCACATCTCATCCTCTGGAGACACAGACCTTGGAACACTGCTGCTAGGAGAGGAGTTCCTCCCCAGGTGCATCCCTATTCTCTGTTGCCCTGGGGACACTCAGCCAGCCTGGTACTTGTATTCTTGTTTGATGCCCTGGGACCATCAAGCTCTGTGTGTGACGCCTTATAGGTTCTCCAGTCTTAAATTGAGAGGGAAATACTTTCCATAGTACCTCCCCTGGGAGGGGTACACCTCACCAACCATCCTGAGCTCTCTATGAAAGAAGCCACAACACATCTCTCTAATTTCCAACTTTTAGCTTTGTCGACCTCTAACCTTTAAAGGCTATAGGTGAACAATTAGCAAGATTGTAAAATCAGTTTGACAATGGTTTAGTCAACTCTTTTGCAAATATGGCCACCAGTCCAGCATCATGTACTGCAGTATGGACACAATTGGTACCCACTGCTATGAGCTTCAGTCAAAATTGAAAGAGAATCCCATATTAAACCACAGCTTCCAAAGAGAGTGTGCCTTGTCTCTTGCTTTGTATTTCCATACATTCAAGGCAGACCGACAGGCTGTCTTTACATTCTCTCATTGTCAAAGTGCTCTATGTTTGCTTCTGTGTCAGACTCTCTCCATTAAATCATAAGCATCTAGAAGGTAAAGTGTTTTTCTAACACACACATATACATGCACACACATACACATACAACAACCACAACAATGACGACTCATATTATTATTTCAATCATGGTTGTGTTCTTTTCTCATCTAACCAGCCAGGTGTCTCATAGAATGGTCTGTGTTGACTGTCTGTATTTCTTTACCTCCCCCTTAGTCCTCATCTACTCAGAATCTAAGTTTTGGTCTCATCCTCAAATGAAATAATGTCATTATGTCATGTTACTACCATGCTGTCATTAAGTCACCAATTATCTTGTTATTAAATCTAATAAGCCTTTGTACTTGACTTTCCATCAAATATTTGGGTCTTTGAACAATTATCACCTTGAAACAGTCTTCATTGGGTTTCTCGTATTTCAAGAGTTTTCCTTTTCCATTAACTTCCTGGCTGATTATTGTCTTTCTTTCCTCTGAGTTCAAGCCACTAAATATCAAACCTCTGCAAGGCTCTAAGGCACTGTCTTCATTTCTTCCTTTCCTCCCTGTAGTTAATCCATGCCCATATCCCTCATCACTTAGCAGCCCACAACTCTCTTCTGAGCAGCAGCCTTGCAGGTCTTGCCTTCTTTTTAGCAGCAATTCAGAATAGCCATGTCCAAAGAAGCTCATGACAAGTTCATGAGGCACTCCCCCAACGGGGTCATATTTCTGAGTTTTGTAAATGAGTGAATAGCCCACTAACCACTCTTTAAGGCAAGTTTAAACACTGGGTGTCATCCTTGATCCCTTTCTTTTCATTCTTTCTGATACCCAGGCTACCACCAAGTCTTACTGATTTTAGCTCCAAAGCACTCCAGTAGGTGCACTTTTCTCTATCTGCACCCATCACTGCAGTGTATGCCATCATTATTTCTCAACTGAATTACTGCACTGAATCCCAAAGGTACCCACTGGAGCACTCAGGCTCCCTCACATTTATTCCCCACAAACTAACTTAAAAAGTCCATGTCATTATTTCCCCTCTACCCACCCCTCTTCATATCTTCTATTGGCTTAATAAAAATGAAGTTCCAAAATGTGCTTTGATATTATCTCTGTGTTCTCTGTTCCAGCTGTATTGATCTGCTTTATGCCCTCCTGCCCCAGGGCTTTTGCACATTCTATTTCTTCTGTAGAAAACCCTCCCTAACCAAATTAACTCCAACTCATTCAGCTCTTAAGTAACTAGGCCAAATCCTCCTCTTGAATCCCTCTCCCTTAGCACTGGGTATGTCTCTGTTAAGTGTACCTGCACCATAACAATTTCACCTCGGCCTGTGTGATCACTTACTGTCTGTCTCCAGTTTTTGCTCCTTATTGCAGTCTCAATGTGCAGTACAGTGCTTGACACACAGGGAAAGCTACATAAACATCAGTTAATAATGAAACCTCCACCAAAATAAATTACCGATAAAGAACACAGTGTCTTGGTAAACTAAATAAATGATTGAGCATGATCATTTTGCTTCCTTTAGCCTCAGTTTCCTAAAGCATATAACTATTTTACAAAACTATTTTAAGGATTAAGTAGAAGAATATATTCAAAGAGCCCAGCTTAGTGCTTGTCACGTAACAGACTCTCAGTGAAGGTTAGCTCTCCTTGTTTCTCTGCAAAATATACCCACATAATGATATGAAGCGTGGCAAAGTATCATTAGCCATGACTTGAAATAAGGGCAACAAATGTGGGGTGTGGATTCAGCACTGCGACACCTGTTGCACAAGGCACTCCATTTTCCCCAGGAAAGCCCCTCTCAGTGATGGACACTGTGTGTCCTCGGCTTTCACCTTGCTTTCTACTTCTCTTTCACAGCAGAAGATTCATCAGCAGAGAGAGAAAAAAGATAAAGAGAGATAAAAGAGAGAAAAATGACAGTTTCAGAATGGCAAGTAGATTATTCAAATGCATTGTGATTTACACATGACAGATGTGTTCCTGAAAAATATGTATAAACTGAATCATACTTTGAATTCACAAGGGAATCTTGATATTTAAAGGATTGCTTTATTGAATCCTTTTGGAAAAGAACCACCCTTCTGATGACTAACCTCTCCCCCATGTATGTATCATGGGCATTATGTAATTTCTTTTTACTCCAGTCTGAGTCAAATTTATGTATGGCTTATGTAAATGAAGATATTTTTAAATGTTAACTTCTGATGGGAAGCCATCAGTTAGGAGGCCAGCTTGGAGGAAGCATTCAATAAATCAAAGCTGGAGACCTAAACATCTATGGATTATAGCTTGTTGGAGCTTCCCTGACTTCCTCCAGGAAACCTGAGAGTTGAACATTCTTCACTTGTGAAATGAGACTGAATGAGGTGAGGGGCCTTGCTAAAAGTCACAGAAGTTGTTATCCTAGATAGCAAGGATCAGGCTTAAAAAGTCAGGGACTGGCTTCCCCTACCCCAGCTCACTGGCAGGAGGAAGAGAAATGGAGCTGGGAGGGGGTGGAAGCCTGGGACTGCTGAACACCTAGCCTTGGAGATCTGCTTTGCGAGCAGAAGCCAACATTGTGTGGTGCTCTGGAGGATGGGGAGCTGGGACAGGCAGAGTGCTTGAGAGACAGATTCCGGCCGTTTGTGGAGGACGGGATCCACACCTGGTTGCTCTGGGACAAGGGAAAGGAGGGCTGCTGAAGGGGAGGGGTTGCAGTTTGCACAGAGCTTGCTGTGTGGGAGAAGGGATAGGGTAACAAGGTTGTCTGGGTGTGCTCTGCAGATTGGGAACTTTGAGGAGTTTCCGACGCTCCATCTCCCTGGCTGGCTACTCAGGTCTAGGGCCCCCCACAGGGATACACAGCCTGCTGAGCCTTCCTGCTGGCCTGACGGCACTGGCTTGCAAAATGGCAGTCACTGCACAGGCGTCAGGCCAGTCAGAGGGAGGCCCCACCTACAACAGCTAGAGATGCAAAGCACAGAGACTTACACCTGCGTGCCTGGCCACTGACTCTAATACAGGAGACAGGCATGGCAGACGGGAATCAGAAAACAGGTCTTGCCTCCCCCCAGGCACCAGCTCCACTCCCCTATGACTGCCAACCTCACTCGAGGGGCTGAGCAGCTTCTGGGCACTAGAGGGCACCACACAGAAATATAGAAGTCACCCAAGGGATAGACAAAGAGTACAGAATATGATTCATAACATACAAAGAATGGAGGAGGAAGAAAAAGGAGGAAAAAAAAAGAATCTTTAGGTTGTGTTTGTAATAGCATACGAAGTGAGTTAAATTAGACTGTTAGATAGTAAGGAATTACGGTTGAACCTTTGGTAACCGTGAATCTAAAGCATGCAAAGGCAATAAGCATATACCTACTGATAATCACCCTAAATGTAAATAGTCTGAATGCACCAATCAAAAGACATAGAGTCACTAAATAGATTAAAAAAAAAAAGACCCATCTATATGCTGCCTACAAGAGATTCACTTGAAACCCAAAGACATACACAGACTGAAAGTATAGGGATGGAAAAAGATATTTCATGCAACTAATAGTGAGAAAAAAGCAGGAGTTGCAGTACTTGTATCAGACAAAATAGACTTCAAAACAAAGAAAGTAACAAGAGACAAAGAAGAACATTACATAATAATAAAGGGGTCAGTCCAAAAGAGGATTTAACTATTATAAATATCTATGTACCCAACTTAGGATCACCTACATATTTGGAACAAATACTAACAGAATTAAAGGGGGAAATAGAATGCAATGCATTCATTCTAGGAGACTTCAACACACCACTCACTCCAAAGGACAGATCAACCAGACAGAAAATAAATAAAGAGACAGAGGCACTGAAAAACGTATTAGAACAGATGGACCTGACGGAAATCTACAGAACACTTCATCCAAAAGCAACAGGATACACATTCTTCTCAAGTGCACATGGAACATTTTCAAGAATTGATCATACATTAGGCCACAAAAAGAACCTCAGTAAATTCAAGAAGACTGAAATTGTACCAACCAGTTTCTCAGCTCACAAAGGTAAGCAACTAAAAATAAATTACTCAAAGAAAATGAAAAAGCCCACAAACACATGGAGGCTTAATAACATGCTCCTAAATAATCAATGGATCAATGACCAAATAAAAACAGAGATCAAGCAATATATGGAGACAAATGACAACAATAATTTAACACCGCAAAATCTGTGGGACACAGCGAAGGCCGTGCTAAGAAGGAAATATATTGCAATACAGGCCTACTTCAGGAAAGAAGAAAAATCCCAAATGAACAGTCTAAATTCACATTTAATGAAACTCGAAAAGGAAGAACAAATGAGGCCCAAGTCAGTAGAAGGAGGGACATAATAAAGATTAAAGCAGAAATAAATAAAATTGAGAAGAATGAAACAATAGAAAGAATCAATGAAAGCAGGAGCTGGTTCTTCAAGAAAATAAACAAAATAGATAAACCCCTAGCCAGATTTATCAAGAAAAAAAGAGTCTACCACATAAACAGAATCAGAAATGAGAAAGGAAAAATCACTACAGACCCTACAGAAATACAAAGAATTATTAGAGAATACTATGAAAAATTATATGTTAACAAACTGGATAACCTAGAAGAACTGGACAACTTTATAGAAAAATACAACCTCCTGGGCTGACCCAGGAAGAAACAGAAAATCTGAATAGACCAATTACCAGCAAAGATATTGAATGGGTAATCAAAAAATTACCTAAGAACAAAATACCTGGAGCAGATGGTTTTACTGCTGAATTTTATCAAACATTTAGTGAAGACCTAATACACATCTTCCTTAGAGTTTTCAAAAAAATAGAAGAGGAGGGAACACTCCCAAACTCATTCTACAAAGCCAACATCACTCTAATACCAAAACCAGGCAAAGACACCACAAAAAAAAATTACAAACCAATATCCCTGATGAACATAGATGCAAAAGTACTCAACAGAACAACTTCCGGGAAGATGGCGGTGTGAGCAGGGCGGCAGAAATCTCCTCCCAACACTATATTTATCTACGAAAACACAGAAAATACATCTATTCCTAAAAGAGAGACGAGAATACACAGGAAAGCGCACAGCGTGCAGCTACACCCGAGAGGACTCGGCACTCCAAGAGGCGGGTAAGATACGGAGCCGCGACCCGGCGGACCCGAGCCCTCCCCCACCCCAGCGCACCGGCGGGAGGAGAGGATTCAGAGCCGGGAGGGAGTGGAAGCACACCCCGCGAAGTAGTAACCAGCCCCGGTGATCTGCGCGGGGAGCGCTGACCCACATTGCGCAGTGCAGCGGAGACTGGAGAGACAGAGGGGCAGGATCTGAGCGGGGAACGCGCCAGGGGGCTTGCAGCCGGCTCCGGGAAGGAAAAAAAAAGTGCGCGCTTTCCTCAGCGGTCTTAAAGAGATAGGAGCCCAGCGGAGGAGCCGGATAGCCCCAGCACACCCAGACCAGCAGGCTGGGAGTCCTGGGGAGTTTCAGACGCCTTAGCTGGCGACTGAGGAAGCGTAGCCATACTTAACACTTCTCACTGAGATCAACAGCCTCCTATTCGTTCCCACCCCTGCCAGAGCGATAAAGGGCCCTGCGGAGCGGCACAGTCACAGCTGTGGAATAGTGGGGCAATAGCGCCAACTAGAGCATTCCCACAGAATCGACGTCCGGTGGGCATTTTTTTGTTTTGTTTTGTTTTTTGTTTTTGTTTTTGTTTTTTCTTTTCTTTCTTTTTTTCTTTTTTTCTTTCTTTCTTTTTTTCTTTTTTTCTTTTTTTCTCTTTTTTTTTTCTTCTCTTTTTAAAGTCTTAAAGAGCCCAGCTGACATACGTGGCAACTATCAGTGACCAAATTATACAGCCATGAAAAGACAGAGGAATATGGTTCAGACCAAAATCAACCAGACAACCCCAGAAGAGTCTGAAGGGATGGGAAATGCAGCCTCCCTGAAAAAGAATTTAGAATAAAAGTCATAACCATGCTAGTGGACCTACAGAAATGTGCAAGAGCTGAGGGAGGAAGTGAGGGAACTGAGGAAAGACAATACAGAAATCAGACAAACGATCGACGGGCTTAACAGCAGAATGGATGAGATGCGAGAGACTGTTAATGGAATAGAAAACAGAGAACAGGGGTACAGAGCAGCTGAGGCAGAGAGAGATAAAAGGATTTCTAGGAATGAAAGAATATTAAGAGAACTGTGTGGCCAATCCAAACGGAACAATATTCGCATTATAGGAGTACCAGAGGAAGAAGAGAGAGAAAAAGGGATAGAAAGTGTCTTTGAAGAAATAATTGCTGAAAATTTTCCTCGCTGGGGAAGGAGAGTAGTCTCGCAGTCTGACTCATAGATCTCCCCAGCACAAGGGACCCAAGGAGAACAACACCAAGACACATAATAATTAAGATGGCACAGATCAAAGATAAAGACAGAGTATTAAAAGCAGCCAGAGGGAGAAATAAGATCACATACAAGGAAAGCCCATCAGGCTATCATCAGACTTCACAACAGAAACCTTACAGGCCAGAAGAGAATGGCATGATATATTTAACGTAATGAAACAGAAGGGCCTGGAACCAAGAATATTGTATCCAGCACGATTATCATTTAAATATGATGGAGGGATTAAACAATTTCCAGATAAACGAAAGTTAAGAGAATTTGCGTCTCATAAACCACCACTACAGGATAACTTAAATGGACTGCTCTAGATGGAAGCACACCTAAGGCTAAAAAGATGTCACCAGAGAAAAATAAAATCATAGCAAAGAAAGCAGACCATCCAAATACCAACTAAAGGCAAAGAATAAAACACCTAATATAGAAAGAATGGAGGAGGAGGAATAAGAAGGGAGAGAAAGAAAGAAACATCAGACTGTGTTTACAATAACTTAACAAGAAAGTTAAGTTAGATTGTTAGATAGTAAAAGAAGCAACCCTTGAACCCTTGGTAACCACGAATCTAAAGCCAGCAATGGCAATAAGTACATATCTATCGATAATCACCCTAAAAGTAAATGGACTGAATGCACCAATCAAAAGACACAGAGTAACAGAATGGATAAAAAAGCAAGACCCATCTATATGCTGCCTACAAGAAACTCACCTCAAATCCAAAGATATACACAGACTAAAAGTGAAGGGATGGAAAGATATTTCATGCAAACAACAAAGAGAAAAAAGCAGGTGTTGCAGTACTTGTATCAGACAAAATAGACTTCAAAACGAAGAAAGTAGCAAAAGATAACGGAGGACATTACATAATGATAAAGGGGTCAGTCCAACAGGAAGATATAACCATTATAAATA